>JAFEMH010004774.1:0-192788 GCA_022495995.1 Adenophora triphylla var. japonica
TGGTAATTTCTTGAACTCCGTTCTTGAATTTATCAAATTTTATGCGATAACATCTACGGATGCGATTTTCTATAAATTAAATATTTTTGATTTTTCCTTTGGTTTTATACTTTAAAACCAAACAAATCTTACCCTTCGGTGTTACACGCTTGAATGTTCCCCCGATGTTGTGCACATGCAATTGGATTTCTTTGACATTGCCTACGTATCTACTAAATACATGTGACATTAAATCTTTCTTCCGTCTATTAAATTTTCACCTCCCTGATAAATTTTCACCCCCTTGCAAACCCTATGAACTCCCACCTTTCTTACCTTCCTTCCTACCTCCGTCATTTAAGTGGAAAAAAAACTCTCTCCCCTCGCATGAACCTTACAAAATTCTTGCAAAAATCTACATATAAGTTTACTATATTGTGTTGAAAGAACGAAAGCATAGGATGAAAGAATATCGATCTAGGCCCGTAAATGTGAGAGTATCTTGAACAGCTTTAAACGTTTTTACAAAAAAATTGAGCTTTTAAACAAATCCTCAGTAACTACGGTTCGGTTGGTAGTGGAGAACCATTTTTGCATTGTTTGGTCATTGTCGACCGAACATATTCACGATGTCCTAGGCCAAAGGCTACTTAGAGACATTTAAAGGTTGTTCAAACGACGCTAAGCTTAGAAGAACGTGAAATTGTTACATCGGTGGCGGTAGAACATTTTGGGAAAGAACCGCCTTCTTTTTCTCTTCTTCTTCTCTCTTGTCTCTCTCTCAATCTTCAATAGTTATGAAATTCTCATACTATCGTCTTAATTTGTTAATTTTTCATACGCATTAACTTTCTTCAAATTGTGATACCCTAGTTCTTAATGCTATCTTTTACCTAACCACAGAAACCACTGTCGCCCGATTACGCCTTTTGTTTTGTTACGTAGTGGCTGGTAATTAAGTGTTGTCCACAGGCAGAGCGGCTTCTTTCTCTCTCTCTCTCTGCGTTTTTCTTTCTCTCTCACCTTGTGTGGCTGAGCTCACTGTAGATTCTTTTCATTTTTTTAAGTGTTGGAATGAATGTGTGGGGTGTAGGTGTGTTTTTCTTTGAATTTAGGTGGATGCTTATTTAGGGGATTAAAAGGGTAAAATAGGGATATTGGCGGTGTATTTGGTGCTTTGAATGTTTAATTTTTTGGTGAACTTAATATTGCTTGGGGGCATTCGGTAATGGTGTGCGGGCGGAAATAACGAGATTCTCATGAAATTAACCTAAATTTATTGCTCAAAGTACCTTCATAAGTAACTTGAAAAAAGAAAGTAGGAAGAAAGATCATTTCGGGATGGAGGGAGTATAAATTTTATTATTTAAAAATTATGTGATCTTATGCCAATTGATTGTAATTGCAAAACTAAGATTACGAATATATAGGGAATGATGGAGGAAAGAAATGACTGGAAATTCTTTGACTAATAAGACTCAATGGATTATATCAGACTGATCATTGTTCATAACATTTTACCTAATTATACTTTGAAGCAAATAACTCTTTAAATGTACACAAGTTTGTTCCAAAGAACTCAAGCAGAGCGAAATTATCTGATATCGAGCCTGGCTCATGAGCTCAGTGCCAAGCCTGATCTATTAAAGATTGAGCATCTTTATAGAAACAAGCCTATTCATAGCTCAAACAAGATACTCACTACTCACGAGCCTGATCTGCCTCGGATCATGTGAAGATATTACTAAATCCTGGTCGTGAGAAACCTTGCAGAGAGTATAAAATGAAAAATATATATAAAAAATTTGAATAACACACTATTTGAAATAAGGCTTCCTGGAGAAGTAAACTAGCAAGATAAGATGAGTAACACAAGAGCTGAAAATTATAATACCTGGAATCCCCAAAATAATGAATACACATATCTCGTGATTATACTACTTTTTGTAGTAAGATTGACTGCTTGCACATAGATTCCATAGTCAAAACCATCTTTACCAAAACATAAACTTGCATTTTCATTTTTCTTCCAGCTGTCCCACGTTGGAAATGATAAAAATCTATCAGGATCTGTACCATGTCCACAATCAATAAATTTTGAGCAGCTGTCGATTTTAGAATCAGTGCAAGCTTCCCGAAGACATTGATTTACCCTCTAGAAAGAATGAACGAGTTGAAGTTAATATTGTTAGGCAAAATAACAATAACTTGTTGGAAAAACATGTTGTGTGAAGGAAATTGTGTATTTTTCTTACATGAATAGTTTGTCGTTTGACAAAGATTATTGTGGGTTCAGTGTCTCCACTCCGTGTGAACATTGAAATGATTTATCTAGATGTCCAATTTGATATTGGATGAGAAAGATATAATAGCTCAAAATTGGTGGGTTGAAAGTGTAACTTTTAGAATTTAACCCCACTATTGATGTCTCATAATTCCTAGATTAATTTAGGGATTAATGGGGATCATTACCTTGGGATTTGGGGGGTTACAAAGCGTGGAATTAAACCCCATGAATACAAGGTAATGAATCACATATTAATACAAAGATTAATTGGGTATTTATGGGACAACAATTGAAAGTAGACTTTTTTCATCAATCTTCTTCCTCCCTTTGCAATTTGTTCATCTTTTTTCTTAGGCCTCCTAGAAATTTATTAATGGTGATTTTGTCCAAGCATAGTGAGATTCGCCTGAGATTCTAGTGTGCAAGAATAATCCCGGTCCATCCATTATATTCTGGGAGGCGAACGTCTAAAACAACCTCAAGCACAACTCGATCGATGAGGGGGCGAATTTGGCTTAAGAAAAGTGTGTTACACACGACTCGAGCAACATCAAGAAGATAAACTTACGAATTTTCTCCTACGGTTTTTCTCTTTGTTTATGTTTATATTGTAACTTGTATTTTATTATCGTGTAATTATTTTTCCTTTTGTGCTTATGTAAGATTTTGTCTAACATAACTATGGTTTTCTTGAATTAAATGACAAAAATAAATTGAACCGAGAGATGAAATGAGGCGGAAATCTAGAATGAACCAGAATTTTATTTAAGGTTGACGCTACTGTTAGGAACGCCAATCTCCCACACGATGAAATTACCCTGTTCTAGTGCTCACTCTTGGCAATCGTCCCTAAAATGCAACGAATTTCTGAATCAACAAAAGTAGCACTTAAAACCGATGATTGCAACGGAATACTTGGTGTTTCAGAACTTTCAGACTTGAAGAAGACTCAATCCAAGAAGATGAATCATCTTACTCATCTATTATGTTTTCATCAAGTAATCGTTTCAAATGAACTACTTGACTGATCTATCTTACCTAGCAACTCTGAGAGAAAATATTTAACCTGCTGATAGGCACAGACAAACTGATAAAGTCTGAGGTTCCAAAACTTGGGGGTGCAAAATGACTGAGGCAAGAGAGAAATAAGCCAATGAAGTGAGCATGCATCCAGATTAAGCTGACAAAGATTCTTTCACTCTAGTTTTTAAGAAAACTCTTGAAAGGAAAAAGGTTTTCATAAAAATGAGTGGAACAAAAATGAATTTCTCTCATTCTGAAATACGCCAAAACTATTAAGGAAATTA
Organism: Adenophora triphylla var. japonica; assembly: GCA_022495995.1. Lineage (NCBI taxonomy): Eukaryota > Viridiplantae > Streptophyta > Magnoliopsida > Asterales > Campanulaceae > Adenophora > Adenophora triphylla. The sequence goes on from JAFEMH010004774.1 coordinate 3,574, forward strand.
CGGATACTACCCCTAGGGTTTCTTGCTAGTTACTTTATTTCTTTAGATTGTATATATCAATTAGTTATCGTTACCAAACTTAGTGATATTGTCCATATCAATTAGTGATTGCAATCTTGTATAGTTAGGATGATAATATTTGAATCTTATTAGGAGATTATCCCTTGTACTATATATTGTTATAATTGTGAATACAAATCATCTTTTGCTCATTTCTATATGATCGACATAGCGTTCTCGATCCAACCCTCTAAACCCAAAAAAAAAATCTGTTGCCGTCTCCTAACATGGCTGCCACCACTTCATCCTCTCTTTCCAACCCGCCCGATCCTACTAATCTCATTATTCTTGTTAATTTATCTCAATAAAAACCCCTCACCCCCTTCACCTATCTCACATGGGCATCCCAAATCACCTCTCTCCTATTCGGCCTTGACCTTCTTAAATTCGTGGACGGCTCCCACCCTCAACCTTTTACCAAGGTTATAGACGAAGGCAAAGAAAGCGACAACCCCACTCATACCACTTAGAACCCGACCCAGAGGGCAGCTTAATACTTGGCTCCCTCATAGGAACTCTTGATCCCAGCGTGGCGCCTCTGGTTATCCAAGTCACAACCTCTCACGAAGCTTGGAGCATTCTCAAAAAAACAGCCTATGTCAATTCCTCTCGTGGTCATATACTTCAAGTCAAAAGACACCCTTGATTCCCACACAAAAACACCCGATCCATCTCGGACTATATGCATGCCATTAAATCATGCAATGACAAACTCGCCGTTATGGGCAAACCATGAACTACGAGGACATTATTGCTAAGATCCTCAAAGGTCTAGATTACGACTCATACAAACCGATCATTGACTCGGTCCGAGCCCGTGATACACCCATTACCTTTAAAGCCTTGCATGAAAGCTCATCCACCATGAACTAACCCTAAATCAAACAACCCCACCTGCCTCTTTCCCGCTTTCGCAAACACCACTCAAACCCAAACCAACACCTTTCGCCCGGTTGTCAAGCCTGTCACCATCCATCTATTTCTCTCTCGTCACCGGTCAAAATTGGCCCCTTGACAACTTGACATCAACAATGTCTTCCTTTTTAAGACATCCTATAAGAGATCGTTTATATGTCTCAACCCCCCCCCGCCCCGCTTGGTTTATTCCACCAATCCTTCCTTTGTTTGTCGACTAACCAAGGCCATCTATGGCCTAAAGCAAGCACCCCAAGCTAACTCAAAACCTAACTTCTCTCCTACGGATTCCACCCCACCCTAGCTGATCCCTCTCTCTTTATTCTCACTAACTCCGCCTCTCTTTATCTTTTAGTTTTTGTTGACGATATATAATTGTCACTAGTCCCTCCACCACCCTTCTTCACTCTTTCATTACCACTCTAGCAACCCGCTTCTTTCCTTAAAAATCTTGGTCCGCCCACTTATTTTATGGGAATAGAGGTTACACCTTAAAGGCCTTCTTTTGTACCAAATCAAATACACTCATGATATTCCTACTCGGCTCAACAGGATCCACTCTAAGCCATCACCCACACCAATGGTCTCTTATCCTCCACTCACCCGCTCTTCGTCTACCTCCACCCAAAACCCAACCGAGTATATGGCAATTGTAGGCGACTTACAATATCTTTCAATTACTCGATTCAACATAGCCTTTTTATCAACAAACTTGCTCGGTTCACGCAATGCCCACAACCCTCTCATTGAAGCTGCTCTCAAATGCCTTCTCTCGTTACGTACACGGCACCATTCACTTGGGGCTTCCATTTGTACAAAACACTCCCCACACTCTTCATGCCTTAACGCGATGCCTCGTGGGCCGATGACAAGGATGACTACGTATCCATCAATGGATTCTTAGTTTATCTTGGTCGCAACCCTATTGCTGGTCCTCCAAGAAACGGATATATCTTGCTCGATCTTCCATCGAGGTAGAATTTCAAGTAGTTACCGATGCCACCGCCGAACTCCTATAGCTCTTAAGCCTTCTCACTAATCTCGGCCTCAAACTTCCCAACCCTCTAGTCATCCTACCGCGACAACTTTGGTGCTACTCGTTACTCCGCAAATCTAGTCTTTCATTCAAGAATGAGGCACCTGGCTCTCTCATTTCACTTCGTCCACGAACATGTTCAAAGTGATGCACATCGTGTTCAACTTATTTCGGGTAAAGACCAGCTAGCTGATGCCCTTACACCACTTCCTCGTCCTCATTTTTTACAGTTATTGTCCAAGATCGGCCTTCTCCAAAGATCGCCCATCTTGTGATGGCCTATTAAGGATATTGCCGATACTACCTCTTAGGGTTTCTTGCTTTCATTACTTTATTTATTTAGATTGTATATATCAATTAGTTATTGTTACCTAACTTAGAGATATTGTGCGTACCAATTAATGATTGCAATCATGTATAGTAGGATGATAATATTTGAATTTCATTAGGAGATTAACCCTTTTACCATATATTGTTATCATTGTGAATATACAAATTATCTTTTGCTCATTTCTATAAAAACAACCAAAAAGGTGCGGAAAATAATTCACTTGAATAGTTTCATGACCCACATATACTATTCAAAACACAAAAGTTGCATACTTTCATCAAAACTTTTGCAAGAGCAACATTGACAATTCTAAAAGTAGAAAAGACAAGTGAGGAAATAAATTATTTAAGCCACATAATATCTGCAATGCTAATCCAGATAATATACGGAGTACAAAACTGATCTGAATAGTCGGCGTTAACGGAATAAACCATTATTAATAAAACCATAGTTGGAAGCTAGCATTATAACTGAAAGTATAACGGAAATAATGAAGGCATAGAGGTCAAGCAAATACTGCATTGATAAATTCCACCCACCTGTAAGCCAAAAAGATACCAGCACGAGCCCACAACGTGCCCAGCCAAGACAAAAGTGAGAAGATTTATAACAAAATTTGCCCATGCCGATTCGAATATGAAGCCACTTGGAGACTGGCCAACAAGCAAAGGTAGAAACCTATACAACCTGGGAATGTACTGAACAAGAATAGCTGCTCGCAAAAGATTCTTTGCATAATTAGCTCCAGACGATCCAATGGACTGTGGTAGAATCAGCAATATGATTATCTGCATAAAGAATTTATCAATCAATGAGGTACATTGTACTCATGACCACCAGTGGGCATGTTTTTGAAATAACAGAGAACAATTTTAGACAAATGCAAGGAGAAACTCTATGTAAAATACAGGTAACCCCACTGTGTAGCCTACAATTGTCAACATACAGCGAGAAACTGTTCATCCAAGATTTGCACAATATATTGTGTTCTCTGGCTCTCTGTAAACCTATATGTTAGCGCCAGAAATACATATCCAAATAATGTAAATTCAAATGTGAAGAAATTTAAAATTCTCTGATTAAAAAAAAGGATTAAATGCACCTCTTACTATCACTCTATTATTGTACTGAAAGTGAATCGGAATTGTCACTTTTAGGTAAGGTTTAGGTGGCTTTGGAGCTTTGATCTTCCTTGTCAAGACCTTGTTGTCAAGGATCCCCTTATTTTTTATGTAGGGATAACTTTGTATTTGTCCATCGTACTTTGGGGCATGTTTCACTTTTATCATCGAACTTTATTTATTTTTTTCATTTTACCATTGTACTACAAATAATGGTGTCATTTTATACCCAAATTTGTCATGAAATGACACCACCGTTTGTAGTACGTTGGAAAAAATGAAAAAAAAAAAAGTGTGATGGTAAAAGTGAAACTAAATGTTTAGAAAGTGGATAACAATAATATTTATGGATCTTTACCATTAAATTGTACAAAAGTAAATACTCCCTCCGTCCCATTAATAACTTCACTTTTTGCCAAAACGGGTGTCCCGTTTAAAGTTTCACCTTTCCTAATCTTTACTATTCCACTCACTCATTCTCTCTCCTATTTTACTATTACACTCACAACATTTTTCAAATTTACTATTTCCTCCACTCATTCTCTCCTATTTTACTATTACACTCATAACATTTTCTCCACTCACCAATTTCCTTAATTTGCGTGCCGGGGCCAAAATGGTGAACTTATTATTGGGACGGAGGGAGTATTTTTTAATGTCCCTTAAAATGAAATTTGGACATTCATTAGGATAGAGGGAGTACTACTTAAGGAATACAAGGTAAAGAAGTTATATCTAACTATGTCAAGAACTTTGCTCTCTGGTGTGAGAGAGAGTGCCTTCTCACATTTAACTGCCAAAAGGGTGAAAGGTCAGCGTTCAGCCTACTGTCCTCAAACTGAACCCCTAAATCTGGCATTATAATGGTAAATATTTGTAATATTTAAGTCATTACATAAATGCAAACAGTGGGAGAAAGAAGGGAACAAAATAGTCTATTCAAAAGTAAGAACCATACTTGAGGAAGCGGTAGCACAACAAAGAAATCGAGAGCAAATAATCCAGAGAGATAATTGAGAGCAATTTTTTTCGGATGATCAACCAAGTCTCCAGCCCCCACAACTCTGGATTCAGGAGCAACATATGCCAGCCGAAACTGCAGTAGACAAATTAAACACAGCAGTTATATGAGAACCAAATAATCAGTAAATATGCACTAAATGAAAGATGCATGTGTTGAATGATTTTGCATAGTTCAAAGGCAGTAAGGAACTAGTCGATAAAATTCTGATGATGTCCTTTGTTTCCCTGAGATTATGTTCGTCTACTTTTGTAGTTCCCAAGACGAATAAGTTTTAAAATATCAAAAGAATTGATAGAGTATCCATATTACTTCATACGATCGATTAACTGAATGTTCGACTGTGACTTGTCCAGACAATGCATATCCTCTTAATGTTAGTGTGGTGCTAACTTAGTTCATGTCCTCTCCAAGAACTACTCGCTTGGTTGCTTCGGAGCAGATCTTCTGCCATCCCCATGAAGGTTGGAAAATGGCCATTCATTTTGGGACGGAGGGAGTATATTTTCGGATAACTTTTATGTAATAGTACATGTTTTGGAACAGCTCAAAGTTCTGTTCTTATTTAAAGCTACATAAAGGACCGGAGTAATTTTCCGTCTCAAAGGACCTAAAGTGGGACAGATATTTCAAGCCAGATTTTTTTTACAATGTCCCAAGCCAGAAGGCAAGGAGAGGGATCGAACCCTAGACTTCACAGTGTGATGACATTTTTAGTGAGTTCAAAAATTCATAATCCAAATATCACAATTAGAAAGAAAAAAAAAAAAGGAAAAAAAATGCACTCTCAATGACTCACTCCAGATTTCCCCCTTCTTGATGTATTTTGCTCTCTCTTTGCTACTTACCTGCGGTTATGTTCCTGCTTAATATGCTGTTATTCTTATCAGGAAGTGGTAGTCTCCTCTTATGCTAAGATTTGTTCTAGTATGTATTAATACAAATGGCTTCTAATCTTGCTCTCTTTCTTCCTCCTCTTGAACAGCTTCAGCTTCACCTCAGACGGCCCATAACAGTAAAGACATCTTTACTCTGCCGTCTCGTGGGGAGAACAAGATTCCAAAGAGCCTTTTTATGCAAAAAAAAAAAAAGGGGAATAGAAACTTCACATTAAAGGAAATAAGTAGGAGTTATTTTGTTTTTATCTGTCCGAAGTGAGTGTCCACTTTACTCTACATATAATTATTAGTTCCAGAATCACAGATATAATTTTCCATATGGGAGCATATTCTATTTTTTGATTGTTTTCTCCTAATCTTACTTAACGGCTATTCTCATAGAGTGTGGCTTAATAATCAATACGTCTCTTTGCCAATGGTCACGTGCAGTCAAATTTATGTGCAATGAGTGCAGAAAGAATGGTAGATGATTTGCCCTGAGAAATGCCCTTTAGCTAAACCATCTATCAGAAAATTTCTCTCAGCTCCCCTAAAATTACGTCATACCTAATTTTAGGTTTTTAGGTCATACCAAATTTTAGGTCTTTTAGGTCATATCTAATTCAAAATAAATGATCAAGTGATGGTCGATATAAATAGGAAGGGGTGCTAGTGAAATGATATCGAAAAGTTTGCCAAGTTTATTTGTTCTTCTTTATCATTTCTCTGCAAGTTTCTTTTCTTCCTTAATTTCAAATCCTAATTCTTTTTTGGGCTCCAATCTAATACACTGCAGTCTGATCCATTACAAATTCTGTTCCCACAAATCGTCCGCTTTCAAGAAAGAAATTCTAATTCTTTAACAATCAAGGGAGGAAACGGGTCATTATGCTGTTTGCTACATCTAATAATGACCTCATTTGTGCTTATCGCTTGTAATTCAAATATCAAAGGTGATTAGCAAAGATGAGGTCATTATTAGAAGTAGCAAAACAACGTAATGACCCATATTCCTCCCTTGATGGTTGAAGAATTTCTTTCTTGCATGTGGATGATTTGATGTGAATTGTGACTAAAGGTCAGCTAGATCCGATCGTGTTGATTGAGTTTACATTCTAAACGGGACTGCTTTGACACTCACTGGTATTTTTCTTTCTTTGAGAACTGTATTCTGTTTTCTACTCCCTTTGCAGGGGCTTAATTATGTCTTCTGTGTGATATATCTTGTACAAAAGGGCTAGTGAAATATTCTTGAAACTGACCTTTTTGGGCATCCCATGCTAAAGGTTTGGTCCTTTAATGTTCTGTTTCAGTTGTGGGAAAGAGGTTTATATACCTCATTGTAATTAATGAAACTTACTGCTTGTGAGTTGCTTATGCAAATGTCCACTTTGTAGAAAGTTCAATAAGTAAATTCAAGAGTCAAAAGAATCTTTAACGTTCACAAGCTGGTAACAATCTTTATGGAACAAACATAAATCTGAAAGTAACTTTTTTTGGATGGAGCGGACTCTTTTTCTACGTTAAAGCTCTCTGTTTTGTGATTGGAAGAGCACAAGTCTAACTTCAGGTAGTAATCATGGCTGTCTAGTGTAGAGGGTCTTCCAGATGCAGATTGAAAGATTTTAACATGCTAGATGGTCTAATACGAGGAAATTATGTTTTGGGGTAGAAAGTCAAATAGATCTAATTTAGAATGATACACCGATCTACCTGTACATTATATGGACATATATGAGACTTAGTCAAATGGTTCTGGTAGTTCAAGACCTACAAAGCTTTTTTTGGGATACTCAAGTTGCTTTACATTATGTAATAATTAAATTGAATCTTGAAGGAACCAAACACATTGAGGTTGATTGTCTTATCATCCCAGAGAAAGTATGGCAGAATCATCTCTAAATTACTAATCACAAAGCTGGAGACCAGTTGTCTGATGACTTTATAAAAGCTTGTAGTTGCCCTAGGACAAGTTATGTTTGTACTCCCTCCGCCCCAAAATGAATGACCGAAAAAATTTCAAATTTGCTCTTGTTGAGAGCGGGTGTTACAAATATAAAATTTTATAGCAGGGACAAACATGTTCTGTATGAATAAATAGACTTCTGTTTGTGTTTATATATTTATCTTTCCTTACTCTACTGTGTGGAGTCAAGTCTTCCAATCGTCTTGGCTCTTCTTGCAACATAAGTGGTCATTGAGCAAAAATACACTAGGCAAAGCCGCAAGTAGATGAGAAATCTATGAATGATCAAACTCCGTCCTTCTCTCAACTCATAATACATTCAATGAATTGTTGTTAGACAAAATCTACCTAGAATCAAGGATTTCAGGTGCTTTTTGTGTAATCTTCTTATCATAATTAATAAAGCTATTTTTTTATTTTATTTTTTGCCTAGTTAAAAAGTTCTACCACAAGACAAGAAAACGTTAAAAAACTAAGGTCATGCTTCGAGGAACCTTACATGTGAAACTTGAGTAACCTTTCCAAGAGCAGTTCACTAGTTCAGTTCCTAACCTATCACGAAGTGGGATGCCCTTGGAAATACTCCTTCCGTCCAGATAGAAAGTCGCATTTAACTTTTGGTGTCAACTCAGTTGAACATTGACTAATTTCTATACAAATCTGATAGTCCTCATGAAATGTGTTATTGATAGTTTTCTTTGTAATATATCAATAATTTTTGAAATTTCATGAGGATTATCAAATTTGTATAGAACTTTGGTCAAAGTCCAATTGAGTTGACCACTAAAAGTCAAATGGGACTATCTTCTAGAGTTCCAGGGGCGGAGGGAGTAGTAGTGAAGAATGCCCCTTTAGCTTGTAACTATGGAGTTTTTATTTGACATGGAAAACGTATTCATCAAAAGGAAGAAAATAAATAGAATACCTGAAGCAGTATATGAAGTAAGTAGATGAAATCTGTCGCACTTCTAAGTACCACCATCACTGTTGTGAAAGTCCAATCGAGGACTATGCATTTCCTATCCTGCTTCCAAAAAGAGCATGCAGTGTTAAAGCATATGCTCAAACAGGGAAACGGTACAAGTCCAAAGAAGTATGATCAGGAATGTTTCAATTACAAACAACAAACAGAGAAGAGCAATGAAAGTAACCAGAGATGTCCAACTTAAGAGGCATGGTAATCACTTTAATCAAGCTGATAAATAGGAAATAAGAGATCATGTTCTTTATACAAATTTTAGATGTTGCCATGTTGGCCGTCTGCTTGTAATCAAGCAAGAACTATTGGACCAGAGACGATGTAATGGTAATTACTTGTGTTTTCTCTGAAGATGAACAAAATATTCAGAATGTATCATACCTTCAAAATAGAGACGGAGCTCTGTACGAAGGATACAACTTCAAATAAAGTCATATGGGAATCTCTCACTCTAAAGAACTAGATAGTAATGATGCCAACATTTGTTATTATAAAAGTTGAACTTGAGAAGGACAACCGGTGTGTTGTCTGATGCATAGGGAAAATCTAATACTCCCTCCATCCCATTTAAAGATTGAAAAAATGGGTTGGTTCAAGAATTAAGAAAAAGGTGATGCGTTGTGAGTGTAGATAGTTGGGTAGGAAAAAGAAAGTGGGGTATGGAACAGTTAGCGGATAATTGTTGTGAGTATAACACGTGGGGCCCACAAATAAAGAAGTAATAAAAAAATTTCCAATTTAGGATTTTGAACCTTAAGATGGGACAACGTTTTGGGAAAATTTTTAACCTTAAAAATGGGACGGAGGGAGTATATGCTTTGTGACCTCAACATACAGAGGAGGCAGCTTCAAACCATTGAAACCGCAAGCCACAGGGGAGCAACCTTACACTTAACACCCATTTGAATAAACAAAAAATATTGCATTGAGAAATCCATTTGAAAAAAAAAATAGCTGGAGGCATCATTCTCATTAGTTTATTGCACCCTTTGGGCCTCTACTTATCTATTTCAACTTTGTTATAGTAACTAAATGCGTTGTATAATGTTTTAAGTCGGGTCATAGAACTTAGTCATTGTGTAGATATTTCAGAAAAGAAACACAATCATCATTCGAACAAACATGTATTGAGCAGTACATCCAGAGTTTAACCAATTAATGTGGTATGATCATAAATGATATCACCAAATGAGAATGTAATCATACCTGCCGCACTGACAGCAAAAAGAAGAATAACGGATCTAAAAAAATTGCCACTAAACAAGAAATCACAAAAAACTGGTTCCACTGTTGAACTACTTTGGCATGTGGATTCATGACCCCAGGAATATACTGATGTAGGGAAGAAAAAAATCTTCGTGCACACCCTTTTGCATCTCCATACAAAACACTGTGAAACTGCAACAAGAGATTTTGAATACATGAGCAACAATACCGCTTCACTATGTTTCTGCATACTTAATACTCCCTCTGTCCCAAAATGAATGACCAAAAACTTTGATTTTTTTTTTTTGGACATTCATTTCGGGACGGAGGGAGTATATGGTAATGAACCATACAGCATAAACAAGAGAGCACATCTGCAAGTAGATTAATATTTCTTTGAAGATGTCTGAAGGCAACCATTTGTTATTAATCCTAGAGCTTTGTTGGCGGAAACCGCCAAAAATGGTTTCCCAACAATAGGTGCTTCCAGTTAATCAGATCTTTGTGCTTTCAAGCTAGTTGGAGAGGTGATCAAACCCGTTCCTTTTATTAACAAACTAACAAACCAGTAAATGATGATTATTTTTCAGGAAAAAGAGTACTTTCGGGCATACCAAAAAGTGGAATCCATGCTTGTGGAATTATTGAGTAATAGGAGATGAAATAGTAGACCCAGACTTTTCCAATTAAGAATTTGTTACTCCCTCCGTCCCGAAATGATCTTCCTACTTTTTTTGTCTATACGAAGGTACTTTGAGCAATAATTTTAGCTTAATTTCATTATCCTAATGAACATCTAACAATTGTTATTAATAGTCTTTATATTGGTGTATCAATAACAACTTTAAATTTTCATTAGGATAACTAAATTAACTTAAATTTATTTCTCAAGGTACCTTCTTATTGAAAACAAAAGAAAATGAGAAGATCATTTCGGGATGGAGGGAGTATCATAAATACAATACTACAATAAGAAAATCTATGACACCACAGATAGAAACAAAATTTAATAGCCTGAGAGAGAATAATACCTTAGGATCAAGCATAACAGGAGGCTTTGCGTACCTCTGCAGCCCCTTAGAATTGTAAAATGTTGGACAGGTCGTACAGTAAGGATCATTGCACATTCCCAGTTGACCGGACCTCAATAAATGTTCATTTTTGCCTTCATTGTTGCTACCTTCCCACTCATTCTGATCCATTCCTTTAAATGAAAGGTGTATTTCTTTGGGAGAGTTCGTTTTCTTGAGGCCAACTGCACCTGCAGTGTGCCGGAATGGATTCTCTTGTCTACTATTGCCATATAAAGGACCACTCATCTGGATATATGAAGTTTTTCTTTCATTACGCAACGGACCAGTGAGGCCAACAAATGTATTTTCATTGGCCTCGTAATCAGTAGGACTCGCTGAGATTGACATTGAGGCACTCCTTGTCCTATATGTAAACCTTCGACTTTGAGTATCCTTACGTTCATCTGCATGTGCTGATGTGACAGAAAGCATTGGGACCACATCTTTTTCAAGGTGGTCCATTTCTCAAAATTTTGCACCTACACAAGATATGAACATAAACAATCCCCCAGAAGAAGCTCAGTATAGAGTATACATGTGAATGGTCCATTTCTTACCCCATGGCAAACTGGAAAAACTAGAAAGACACAGAGACAATGTAGCAACTGAGATTCTTCCAGCCAAGAAAAAGCAAAAAAAAAAAAAAAAACATATTTGGAGATACCAATTTTAGATTTGGATAACAATTCATGCTTCACTTTAAAAACGGACATTTTAAACCCAAATGGAGTTCAAATTTATGAAACAGAATTTCGAAACTAAAGATTATGATTTCCAAAAGTACTTGGCTACTTAATCGCCAATGAAGCAAGAACCATCTTGAACATTGAAGAGAATTGACTTTTCAGATTTTTAAGGCCTTCTTCAACTAATTATGACACTTACATATTAAACAATATGGTTAAGGTAGTCACTTTTCCGAATAAAATATCATATTCCTATATGTACTCGGTGTTCAAAAGAGGGATCTGCATGAAGCTTCATCAATAACGCATTCCAGGGATAGTAATGTTATTGTAAAACAACTCAAGAAACATGTAAACTTTTGGAATCAAAGTTATAGAAGCTGTATTTTTATATATGTTCACAATACAACGAAGGAGGTATCTTATATATACTCTCCGGCTACACGATTTACGGACTCAATATTTGGTTTCCCACTATAGATCCTAAATAAAAGGAAAGAAGATAATTACAAAAAGATGTGAAGATATGTACATATCTCACGATACTTTACACTCCCCCTCAAGTTGGCGCATGTAAGTCTCGAATGCCCAACTTGCCAACTAGGAAACTAAAACGATCGGTACCCATGGCTTTTGTGAACAAATCAGCTACCTGATTTTCAGTGGATATCTTCTGCGGTGATGCATCGCATGATGCCACTCGCTCGCGAACAAAGTAGCAATCCATCTCTACATGCTTCGTTCGTTCGTGAAATACTGAATTGTTGGCGATGTGTATGGCCGCCTGATTGTCACAATAAAGGTTGGTTGCATGTAAGCGTGGAGCCTCAATATCCTTGAGGAGCCATCGAGCCATAGAAGCTCACTAACGGTTGCTGCCGTGGCACGGTACTCCGCTTCGGCAGCTGGAGCGAGACACAATAGTTTGTTTCTTGGTACGCCATGGGAGCACCACCAAGAGACATAAAATAACCAGTGCAAGACCGTCTCGTCATTTGGCAGCCACCCCAGTCGGCGTCACAATATGCCTCAAGCACCAAGTCTCCATCTGAACGTAGGAAAATGCCTTGACCTGCAGTTTTCTTGAGAAAACGAACAATACAGAGCGCTGCATTCATGTGGCTTCGACGTGGAAGTGAAAGGAACCGACTTAACATGTTAGCGAGAATTGAATGTCAGTGAGTCACGGTCGAATAAATGAGTCGTCCAATCAGGTCTCCTATAACACGAGGCATCAACGAGGGAGTCATCTGCTTTTGTTGTAAGGCGCGAGTTTTGCTCCATGGGGAAGTCACACGGACGCCCGCCTTGCAAGCCGCTCTCCTCTAAAATGTCTAACGTGTACTTAGATGACTAAGAACAATGCTTTAGGCTATCTTGCGACCTCTATCCCCGAAGTATTTGAGTGGTCCAAGGTATTTGATGCTAAATTTGTTGTCTAAATAAGACTTGACATCAGTAATCTTGGTGCTATCATTTCCCACTAATAAAACATCATCCACATAGAGGGCCGCAACATAGGAATTCTTAAGCTTGAAGATGAACAAGAAGTGATCTGCTTTTGATTATCAAAAGCCGACGTCTAGGAGAGCATTGGTGAACTTATGGTACCAATTTCTTGAAGTCTGACGTAGGCCATAAAGTGATTTGTGCAACTAGCATACACGCTTATCACCATCTTTTGCGAAACCTTGAGGCACCTTCATGTAAACGTCCTCATGTAAATCGCCGTGGAGGAAAGCGTTGTTGACGTAAGTTGATGTATAATCCATCCTCTTTTGACGGCAACTGCTAGTAAACTTCGCATTGTCACCAACTTAGCCACCGGAGTAAATGTCTCGTGGTAGTCAATACCCTCAATTTGCATGAAACTCTTTGCTACCAACCGTGCTTTGTAACGTTCAATATCCCCATTGGGTTTGTACTTTATCTTGTAAGCCCATTTTGAGTCTATCGCCTTCTTGCCGGGAGGTAATGCTTCAAGTGTCCACGTTTTGTTTTGTTCCAGAGCGCAAATTTCATTCTTCATGGCTTCTCGCCAACGTTCATCCTTGACAGCCCGGTGATAGTACCTCGGCTCATCACACAGGAAGTGATGGCTGCCAATAAAGCTTTATGATTAGATGAAAAACGATCATAAGTAACATAGTGTGAAAGTGGATATACCTCCGAGGAATCAGGATTGGGATTGGTCGGCGGCGTATGATCTATGGAGCCAGGTAAGTCAACAACATAGTTCGGTCAACAACATAGTTCTCAAGGTGCTTTGGTTGCTTCCTGATGCGATCGATGCATCGTGCCTCTTGGGCCTGCTCATGTGCATTGTTGTCCACAACATGCTCAAACTCTGTAACTGGTTGTGGATCAACATGCTGCTCGGCTGGAACTTTAGTGTCAATGCAATTCTCAATCCACTGTTCCGAAGTGGAGTCTACATCCCAAGGAATGTCCCTATTTTCGGCCACAGTCTACGTCTCAAGGCTGTTTTGTGCTCTTTTGATGGGAAAAATGTTTTCAACAAATTTTACATCTCGAGAAGTAAAATCTGTTTAGTTTCAAGATCGAACATTTTATAGCCCTTTTGAGAGTGGGGGTATCCTACGAAAACACAAGGTCTTCCCCTAAAATCAAACTTGTCACCCCCCTTTTTAATATCCTTAGCATAAGCCAAACAGAAAAATGACTGGGTGTTCGTATTTGGGTTGTTTGTGAGGAATGATTTCATATGGTGACTTGTTTTTCAAGAGCTTGGACAGCAATCTATTAATGATGTACGTGGCGGTTAGAACACATTCTCCCAAAAAAATTTGGCAATCCCGCCTCAGCGTAAAGCCTTAGCTATCTCAATGTGTCAATGCTTACGTTCCACAACACCATTTTGTTGCGGGGTGTCGGTGCGAGACGTTTCAAGTATCATGTCATTCTCGATGTAATAAGTTATCATTTCATTGGGTGAAATTCGGGAACATTATCACTTCGCACACATTTAACCTTTCTTCCAAATGAGTTTGAATCATCTTACAAAACATGGTGAGATATTTAAAAACCTCGGATTTGTACTTCATTAGAAATACCCAGCACGCCCCAATGAAATCATCGAACACTACCACCGATAAGAAATAATGTGCCCCAGAAAAAGAAGGTATTTTGTATGCCCCCCGAATATCACGATGAATCATATCAAAACAAGCACGTGATTGAATATTACTTTTAAGAAAAGAAGTCTCGTGAGCTTAGCTCTAAAGCAAGAGTCACAATGTTTATTTTATTTCGTTCCACTACCTATAATACTATCAAAATAAGCTGGAATGTAAAGATGCCGCATGACTAATCTTCGGTGCCAGTACTTGAATCAACGGTGGTGTGTATGCCGTACCTTTAGTCTTGGCCGGCTCCAGGTAGTAAAGACCGTTGTGCCGCCTACCCGTCTCAATCGAGTCCTCGAAGCTAAGTCCTACAACACACAAAAATTCGGAAGAAGATTAAAGCACAACTTAAATCTTTCGTAAGTTTGCTAACCGAAGTAAATTGCACTTGAAATCCGGGAATATTGACACTTGATTAATAGTTAACCCGTTCGGCGATTGTTACTTCCCACTCCTTTCACGGGAATGATATCTCCATTCGATATTTTGGCCAGGCATCATGTCTTCGGGTTGTCTTTGATTATGAAGGATTGTTGCATCACACGTTATTTGCTCACTTGCCCCTTAATTAATTACCCAAGAATGTGTATTATGCATCTTACCCGCCATATTTGCCGTCGGATGATTGTTTGCTTGTTCACTGTCAGCTTTGTTGAAATACTCTAACTTTGCATAGTTGGCCGCCGATACACCTGGTATAGGAGGGGTCTTCTCCCGCGACTAAGTGGACAGCCTTTGGCGGTGCTTTGTCTTTACGTCCGTCTCCTTCCTTCTTCCTGCTCGGCGGATAACCAATAATCTCGCAACAATTCTCGACCGTGTGGTAGAATTTCCCACAATGAGTGGATTTTGGTTTCTCTCGCGGCCCATCCCTCTTGTCCTCCTTGTTTGGCCTTTGCATCCCATGCGTTTGGAAAGCTGCCGCCTCAATAGTAGCTTTCCCCACCATCATTATCTGCCTTTGCCTCTCATCTTCTTCGGATACTAGATGGTATGCAACTCCTAATGATACAGTTGGTTTGGTACCATAGTTGTCAGAGGCGCGAGGCGCCAAAAAGGCGATAGGTCCAAATTTGAGGCAGAGGCGAGGCGCTAAAAGGCGCCCAAAAAGGCGCTCGCGGAAAAAAATTAAGGAAAAATACATAAAATACATATAACTTAACAAATATCAACAAAACATGTTATAAGTGAGCATAATACATGAAACTAAGTTCTAACATAATATCGATAACACAAATTATGCATTCATAGTTGAAATTCCAATGCGTTAGATGAACTTAACTAAAAATTCAAACAAGAAAATAAATAGTTATCGAAAGCAAATGAAAACAACGTCGTGAAAATCAAAAGAGAACTAAAGTCATGGAATGTAATAAGCAACAACTAAGAACAAGCTAACAATCATCATCATATTGAGGCTCATCATCATTCTCATCATCCACATTCACGGGATTATCACTCGTCTCAAGTTCTTCTTCATCCTCCTCTTGACCACTTTCATCAATTTCATCATCTTCATCTACAAGATGAATGGTCCTTGGGGCATTACGTGCTCCCGACTTGCGTGGTCCCCGATCCTTTGCCTTGAACTACTAGCACCTCCGTCCAGCAATTGGCACAGAAATTCGGCCGCCACCTCGGCCAGCGGCCTCGACCTCCACCTCCGCCTCCGCACTCCACCGACATGTCGGTCCGTCCCCGAGAACCGGCACCAAATCTCGTGTAATAAAGAGGATCTTCGGCCCACTTCTTTCTACTAATTTGCTCCCAAATTGAGACCGTCATCAAACATGTCATCATCTTGACCGCTTCATCATCTTCGCCGACAAACCACTCGTCGTCATCATCAATATCGAGCGGAGATAGGATCGGTGTATCTCGAAGATTGTATCTTCGTCTCGAGGCTCTATTATACTTCACGAAAACCAAATCATTTAATCGAACTTGAGTCAATCTATTCCTTTTCTTGCTATGAACACTGTCGATATCAATTTAAATATTCTTGAATAAGCGCAAATTGCCAAATACAATTTCTAGTATTAACTAATTACTAATGACTATTTAGTACTTACGTGCTTCGAAAAACTCCAACTTCTCTCGCATCAGGATGCGCTACAAGTGAGGCTAAGAACCTTGATGGCAAATTTACGTAAATTGGGAGTCCGCTTTACCGTAAGACCTCCGCGCTCGGCTATTGAAAGTATTTATTCTCGTTAGACACTATTTCACATTAAATATATAAAATTATCGATGTGTAATTATAGTTAAAGCTGTTAAAGTACCTGGTGACATTTTATCTCTACGTCTTACGGCCGTTGGCATCCCAAAATGGCGATCTTGCATTCCTATAAGCACTCGACTCCATGTTGATTTTATCTTGTATGTCGGCTCGGGTACTAATCTCTCGATACATTTGAGGAGCCCATTCTGTAACCTCAGCATCATTCTCGATGTACGGATTTGTGTAGTAAAATTCGGGGTTAGTAGTAACTGCTTTGCGTGTAAAAGGCCGGTGAAGTTGATCCTCCCGCCTCCGATCAATGATTTGATAATAAGCCGTGTATCTCTCTTGATATTTATCAAAATTTTCGCTTGATCGACTCCTTTGCTCTATCCGTAGCCTCGTAGAGATATCCCGTAGCGGGTTTTTCTCACCGTGACAAGTCGTAGAACCTTGTGAGAGGACTCGCAACCTTCAAAGCATCGTTGCTCCCGTCCAAAATCTAAAATCCATAACAATCTTTCTTTGCACGTTTACCTTTTTCCTCCTTCGCCCGTTTCTTTGGTATTCCAAGCATCCTGAGGTGAACATTGCCCTCAAGTTTTTCTTTAGTAATTTAATCCTTGAAAGAGTAAGGAAAGGTTTGTGGCAAACCGAGTTGTTGCGGGTCTTACAAGCTCGAAGCTTAGTGAATTTCCTCATCATATTCACTACCACAGGCGTATAGATGTAGGCATTGACTTGGCTGACCTTTTTAAGCTCTTGACTTGATACTTGGTATTTCAAACAAATATTCCAAAATCAAGTCAGCGATGGGCGACACGCGGTGTCGATATAAATGAGGATATTTTGCCTCCAACATCGACCACATGAAAGAAAGGAAATAATAATCACTTTTAACGAGACTACAAGAGTATCGATAATTCAATATTCGGTTAAAGAAGTGATTCTTACCGCATGACTTCATATTCGAAGCATTATCCGTAATAACTTGAACAACATTTTCGGGCCCGATTTTCTCCACAAAATTACTAATTAGTTCACACATCTTCTCTCCGGTCTTGGCATAATCGAAGCATCAACCGAGCTCCACAAACATACTTCCTTTGGGACAATTGACAAGGAAATTCACTAATGTCCGTTCCTCTTTGTCTTTCCACCCGTCCAACATAATGGAACAACCATGTTGAATCCATTCTTTTGTGTGGTCTTCCGTAGATTTGTTAACCTCGTCCACCTCTTTCTTGAGAAAAGGAACTCTCGCTTCATGGTAGCTTGGACCTTTCATACCCAGGACCATGCTTTGCAATTGCATCGATCATCTCTTGAAAACTATCATACTTGCGGCATTAAAAGCAATTAGGCATCATACGTCCATCTACAAATAGTGAACATGCTAGAGTCCTCAAACTCTTTCGATGCCTCCTCATTTTGACCTTTTTGTTGTCTAATGTTTTTTGCAGTTTGTTTCCCAGTGCGATTAACAAATAAATCCATCGGCCCTTTATTGCTTGACTTTGCTGCCCTTGATGCGACCTCTTCACTTTCATTTTCATCCCCAATTCCGTTGTGTTCATTATCATTTTGAGCACGGAATTCTCTCTCTAGAATTGATTGCTCTTTCGTTCTTTTTTTCACCCCGTGAAATAGTTTATTTCATCCTTCACCTCCGCCGCACTCGATCACAACGGATTACATTTTTAAATCCTCCAACAATGTGTTGTTTCGCCCTACAAATACCTCCCGATAATTTTTTATCACAAAAAATACAAGTTGTGGAATTGGTGTTTTTGGGATCTTCCAATTTTACGTACTTCCAAGCTGGATCCTTTCGACCACCACTACTACTTGAGGGGGCTGACATTTCTAAGAATTAAGAAAGAACACAAATAATGAGAGAAAAGTCGAAGCCTGATGAACAGACTGAAGAAAAGAGAGACGGAAGAAAAGAAAAAGAGAAAACAGAAAATGTCGAACATAAAGAAAAGAGAGAAGAGTTTACTTGGAGAAGACGAAGTCGAAGTCGAAGTCGAAGCCTGATGAAGAAGACGACGTCGAAGTCGAAGCCTGATGAAGAAGACGACGTCGCACGTCGCTGCCTAGGGCTCCTATCGTGGAGTCGATTTGGTCCGAAGGAAGTTTTGGGTTATTTTAGGGTTTATTTTGTATTTATACTAAATTTAAACTACGTCGTTTTACACTTGGACCGGTCAAAAAAAGAAAAAAATGAGCGCCTTAAAGGAATTCTTAGCGCCTCTCGCCTAAAAAAAGGCGCCAAATGCGGCGACTTTCCCACGACTCCTGCACATCGCCTCGCCCAGCCTCCTTGAGTCGCCTCGCCTCGCCTCGCCTCTCGCCTGAGGCGCCAAAGGCGCTCGCCTTTAACAACTGTGTTTGGTACTAAGAATTTGCATCTTTATCGTTCCAAAACTTTCGTCCAATCCCATCAATCTCCACAAATTGTTTGGGTACGTCACAAGTACTGACATTGCGCTTGCACTTTTGGGTAGGAGATATTGACCGAATCTCGTCCCATAATCCCTTCAACTGGTGTAGTAATCTCCCTCTTCAATTCGTAAGCCCTTGGTGCGCTTTGGGTTTCAAAATGCTCACTTAGGTCTTCCCATATTTCTTGTGTAGTTGTGGCGTATTTGACGCTGCTTCGGATGTCCCTCTCCATGGAACAGTGCAGCCATTCTTTTACCATTGCGTTGCACCTCCGCCATAACCCTGTTTCAGCAGCATCTAGCATCTCCACAGGGATGGGATCGTTCAGATCCACGAACCCAAACTTGTTCTTTGCGAATAATTTGTTGCTTTCGTCTCATGCACCAAATCCGCATAGTTTTCATCATGTAGAAAATCGCTCACGAACACAGCGTTTGGACTGTCAGAGGCTGCGATGAAATATGGCGACATTACGTCCACCTTTACTCCCCCTGCGGCACTGCTTTTGCCCTTGTTGCCATCCGTGGTGGTCATGGTGGTTGTATGTCAACTGAAAATTGCGGAAGCTTTACGCTAGTAGAACCAGCTCTGATACCATGTAAACTTTTGGAATCAAAGTTATAGAAGAAGTTGTATTTTTATATATGTTCATGTCTGACGAATGAGGTATCTTATATATACTCTCCGACTACACAATTTACGGACTCAATATTTGGTTTCCCACTATAGATCCTAAAAAAAAGGAAGAAGACAATTACAAAAGATGTGAAGATATGTACATATCTCACGATACTTAACAAACACTATGATTCAGCAAATATCTTTGGAATGAAATTTGGACGTTATTAAAAAAAAATTGATGATGTAATCCTTATCCATAGGTACATATATACATTAAAATTGAAATTTTGCTCATTAAGATTTCCTTTTTAGTCAGAAGTAATGAAGAATACAAATACTCCCTCTGTATCAAAAAGATAGTCTCGCTTTTATTTCAATAGTCAACATAATTAAACTTTGACCAATATATGAAAAATTAATTATACTCATGAATTTCTAACAATTGTTGTTGATAGTATTCTTAATTAATGGTGAATCAATACCAATTTCTTAAACTTAATCAGGAAAATTAGTTTTCATATATTCTTTTCTCAAAGTTCAATTAAGTTGACTATTAAAATTATTGTGAGACAATCTTTATGGGACATAGTATTCAATTAAGTTGAATCAATACCAATTTCTAACAATTGTTGTTGATAGTATTTTTAATGGTGAATCAATACCAATTTCTAGAACTTCGCCAGGAAAATTAGTTTTCATATATTCTCTCAAAGTTCAATTAAGTTGACTATTAAAATTATAGGAAGATAATCTATTGGCATATCTTGTGAAAGGAACTGTTCGCTATAAATTTTCTTGTTTGACCAAAGACTGTCCGCAGCGAAATACAGCATGAAGGATAACCGCGATAGAGAAATTCTCGTATAACAATAATCTGCCAAGAGATTAACAATAATCTACCAAAGAGATTATCGACTTAAACCAATAATTGTATTAGGGTTTCAATAAGCCACAGGCTTTAGGGATTAAACCAAAATTTGCAAGAATGCAATTCTATTAATTTTATCAAAAGTCTAAGTTTTTACAACACCCTAGCATAGTATGTATATTCTAATACTCCTAAATCCTAGCAACTAGAAAACAATAAAACTCTAACTATTCTTATTACTAAACTACCCTTAAATTAAATAAATAAACAAAATCGGCAAAATAAGAAATAAGAAATAAACCTAAACTTGCAAAAAGATCATTGCACAGACGCGTAGGATAATCAGCACTAGCGTGCATAATACGTTGCATCTCCTGTAGCGCCCAAATTCTTCTGCACGGCCGCGTCCCACAAAACGCACGAGCATATAAGCTGCTTCCTCCTTCGACGCCTTTGACCCAAACATGCGGCTGTTGTGCATGAAAAGCAACGTGACGTCTTTATGCCCGCCTCTGCTGATCCCTTTTAACTTAGTCTCCAACTTGTGCTACATTATACTCCCCTTCCTGAAAAGAACTCGTCCCCGAATTCAAGTCTGAAAACGGCCATGCCAAGTAAAAAAATACATCGAATATAATTGTATCATTGGCATGTGAGATTTGGAATAACTTGAAATGATTCGTCCCACCTGATTAAATAATTTGAATAAATCTGTCCCTTTAACACAATTTGATGTAACATGCTTTTGTCCGGAATATAAAATTACTCCCTCCTGCTCCTCCGTCGGATTTGCATCTTTAATAATTTCATACGAAAAAGATTGCTCGTTCCACAAGTCAACCTTAGATGTATCTTCATCTTCACCATCTTCCTTCACTTCAATATTACTCAATTTATTTTTTAATTCACCAACAACGTTCTCCTCTTCCAAAGCCAGATTATCAATACTTGGCTCTGAAATTGTTTATTTTGCTCCAACCGTGGACAGAAAATTATTACTAACCTCCTCTCCTTTGAAACCTTGATTTTGAACTTTGGGATCCTGATTCACGAGTCCAGCTATAACGGCGTCTTTCCCGTTTGAATCTGAATCCATTCCATCGGCGGATCACGTTGGAGGGGATTGTCCACGTGTCCTACAGATTCTCTGCAAGCCCTTGCTCGTTGTCTAGGGTAAACACTATTCTTGAGATTCTGCAACAATTCTTCAAACTTCGCACGACGTTCTTCCTCAGAGAACGTTAGAACGTTGATAGGCACTTCCACGCACTTCGGTAGCAAACTCATATTCTCAGATTTTTGTGCTTCCAATCTCCGGATTATCTTAGTCCGATAATCTGCGTTCTCCGCAAAAATTTGGAATTCTTCGATTTTGCTTAGGCGACCGTTCTGCGGCT
Source organism: Adenophora triphylla var. japonica (assembly GCA_022495995.1). NCBI lineage: Eukaryota > Viridiplantae > Streptophyta > Magnoliopsida > Asterales > Campanulaceae > Adenophora > Adenophora triphylla. Next base: position 25,547 of record JAFEMH010004774.1, read on the forward strand.
CCTCAATCTGGATTTCCCATTATTTCATACTCCTCAGTCTATATTACCTTACCCATTTTACTATTTTGGACATCCCACTTTAAAGTCACACTTTCTTAAAAAGAAAACTTTTTAATACTTCTTTATTCATGGGACCCACTTGTCATACTCACAACAACTATCCACTTAGTATTTTCTACCCCACTTTCTCTCTTCTATCCACTCACAACTCCTACTTTAATAACATTATTCCTTATTTTCCGTTATCAATAGTAAATGAGTAAGGTAATATGGGACGGAGGGAGTATTTCTTTTTATGTCGATCGTGTCGGTCTACTTCGGCCAGTTCTTCATACTCCAAGTCTAGGAAATATTTTTCCTTCCGTCGAGCACGAGCTAGTTAATTATTGATTGCATGAACAACATCATAAATGTCGTTGTTCTTACCGTTGTTACCGGTCATCTTCCAAGGATCTTACCTTTTCTGATATCAGCTGACGCAACAAAAATCAACACCAAGGATAACCGTGACGGAGAAATCCTCGGAGGATAATCAGCACTGCGTTGCATCTCCTATAGCGCCCAAATTCTTCTGCACAGCAACGCCCCACAAAACGCACGGACGTGCGAGCTGCTTCCTCCTTCGACGCTTTTCGACCCAACATGCACTGTCGTGCTATGCCGTGCCTCTGATCCCTTGTGACTTGGTCCCCGACTTGTCCTACATCACTATAGAGCAGGGTTTCCAACTGCGAACAAATAACTTGATTCAGCGTATCTTGGTCTGATTACATGTTGTCAGATATATAAATCTTTTTGCAGCATTGATCTCCAACTGCGAAAAAATAACTTGATTGATCGTATCTTGGTCTGATTGATTGATCGTATCTTGGTCTGATTACATGTTGTCAGATATATAAATCTTTTTGCAGCATTGATCTGTATCCTAAGCAATTTCCTCAAAAACACCGCGCACACACACACACACATATAGATATTGATTTTGATCTTGATCTTGATCTCCCCCTAGGTCCCTACCTTTACCATTACCAGCATTCCCATAATTAACCTTCAATATATCTAACAATTACAACTGTACTCAACCAACTTAAAAGTGGGTTTTCTTTGTTAAATAAACAAAATATTATTGTCTATCTTTGAATAATCTCTTTTGTACCCAAAGAGAACCAGAAGAATTTAACATGGGAGTATGGGACTCTGGAACTATGTAAAACCGAGCAACCCTTAATAAATCAACAGCTGAACTTGGAAGAATTTAACCATCCTAAAAGAGAGAGAGAGAGAGAGAGAGAGAGAAAATAAAAAATAAAAAAAAACTAAATAATCACAAGGGAAAGTCAATGCGTTGACTATTCAATTCTGGCTGGAGGCAAATACAGTAAAATGCACAAAACATTAGTCCAAGTAGTTTCAACACTTAAAATTACACATAACTAAACTAGATGGTATGTTTGGCAACCTAAATTCCAAGCCTTGGTTTCCAAAATTGGAAGAACAAAACAAACTTGTAGAATCTTCCAATTCTTATGTCATGACTTGGTATTCAGTAACCAAACAAACCCCGAGTAAAATTCAAGAACTCTAAAAAAACAAAAGAGAACCCAGAAAGTGAATTACTCTAGAATTCAAAAGGAAGGTCAAGTAAGAAAGTAACCAGTATTATACGAAATTGAGCAGAATAGTGGACGCCATTAAAGCTCCATAGCACGATCACCAGCCTGCTACTAGTTGTTCAAACAAAGCAAATGATAAAAATTAGTGCAATAAACCTGAAATCTCTGAACACAGAGAGTGATAAGAGGGAGAGGCGAGGAGAGAGAGAGAGAGAATTGGAAATTGCGGGGAAGATGGGGCGAAGACTTAAACCATTGACATTGACTATGGTGGTACCTGTGGTGGGTGAAGAAACTGAAACTGGTGTGGGTTTAATAACATTAACCAGTACAAAACCAACGCTAAGCTCCACTAGTTTACTCTTTATTACCTCCGGAGTATTTTTGTCTTTTTTTTTCTTTTTCATTGGTGACAAATGGACCCGGTTCATTTCGATTTAGATGGTTCGTGTTTAAAGGTAAGGTATTTTAAACATTTTCCTTTGATATATTTTGTTTATGAGTTGGTCCGGTGAAAAACGCGTTTCTCCATATCTGTATGGAGAAACGGGTTTTTAAATATATTCAAAAACCGACAATCATTTCAATTAAACCGATTCTATTATCCAAAAACCTACAAAAACCTAGATAAATTCAATATTTGCGTAGATACACACAAAGACACACTACAACGATCACAGCAAATGGAGACGAGCAGGACAGTTCAATCAAAATGAATATCAAGAAACAATACAGAAATCGATATTGATTAAATCAGGTAATATGAACCAAATCAACAACTACTGTTTTTAATTTTAATCAACGTTTATTGTACTAAGGTCGATTGTTATTGTACATTTCCAGAGATTGATCTACGTAATTTTGGATCTATCCATCAATAGCATAAATGGAAGCTCAATTACATGACAGATATTCAGAAATATCACAAATCGATATTCTCCAGGCTACACAAATCGATATTCTCCAGCCTACAGGTTTAATCTCTATATCCATACCCAGATATTTATATAAATTATATCCAGATATTTATATAAATGATATCCAGAAGTACCAAAAATGTATATCCAGAAATGTGTAAGGTACATATCCAGAAATTTATATTAATGATATCCAGAAGTACCAAAAATGTATATCCAGAAATGTGTTAGGTACATATCCAGAAATTGCTTATTGGCTTTGGCATTGACCTTGTCCTTGACCTTGATTTTGTACTTAGCCTTGGCCTTGACCATGGCCAAGTCCAAAGGCCAAGGCCAATTATATATCCAGAAGTATGTGAATTTATATCCAGAAATGTGGTTGGTGCATATCCGTAAATAAATGTGTACAGTTGGTAAGTACATTGATATCCGAAGTCAAGGCCAAGGCCATGGTCAAGCCCAGGCCATGGCCAAGCCTTGGACTTGGCCTTGGCCTTGGCCATTGCCATGGACAAGTTGGCCTTGGCCTTGAACTTGTCATGGATTTGGCCTTGGCCTTGGCATTGGCCAAGTCCAAGGCCAAGGCCAATTATATCCAGAAGTATGTGATTGTATATCCAGAAATGTGGTAGGTGCATATCCAGAAATTGATGATAGTTTCTTGATATACATTTGATAATTTCTTGATATACATTTGATAGTTTCTGGATATAGAATTGATAGTTTCTGGATATAGAATTGATAGTTTCTGGATATACTTACTATTGAATTCAAAGAGTAATAAATGTGTACAGTTGGTAAGTGCATTGATATCCAGAAACTATAAAATGAGTATCCAGAAACCTTCAAATGTATATCCAGAAACTATCAAATGAATATCCAGAAACAATAAAATGTATATCCAGAAAGTACCAATTTGAATATCCAGAAACACACAATTAACCATGTCCAGAAACATTAAAATGTATATCCAGAAAGTACCAATTTGAATATCCAGAAACTTTAAACTGGCAATGTACTAGGTCAAAGGATATGGCCATGTCCTTGGCCAAGGCCAATGCTATATCCAGAAACTACAAAAATGTATATCCAGAAACTATCTATTGAATATCCAGAAACAATAAAATGTATATCCAGAAAGTACCAATTTGAATATCCAGAAACACACAATTGACCATGTCCAGAAACAATAAAATGTATATCCAGAAAGTACCAAGTTGAATAACCAGAAACTTTAAACTGGCAATGTACTATGCCAAGGGATATGGCCATGTCCTTGGCCAAGGCCAATGATATATCCAGAAACTACAAAAATGAATATCCAGAAACTTTCAAAATGAATATCCAGAAACTAACTAACTAACTACTGCCTTTTCTCGCAGAATCATATTCTCATATTGATTTAGAATCTCAAATTCAACAACCTACAGATCCTGAAACTGGGCTACAAATAGGTTTTCTCTCTTAACTTTATTGACATATTGCTTTAGAATTACTGATTTCATATAACGTTATTCTTTTTAATATATTTTGTGTGTGCAGTAACTGTAACTGAGGACCCTAATATTGATATAAGCAAAAATTTGCTGGGAACAAAAGCGAAGACATGGGAGGAATTGTACAAACTATATAAACTTCATGCAAATGCACTAGGATTTAGTATTAAGTTGTCAACAAATCATGTTTCAAAAAAGACTTCAAGGATATTAGACAAGCTATTCCGTTGCTCATGTGAAGGAGTTACCAGATCAACCCAAGAGGATAAAATCAGTGTTCCATCACCAGTTGATGTTAATGAAGTTCAAATTCCTTCACCAGTTGAACAACTCGATGTTACCAAAAAAACAACAAAAGAGAAGGAGAAATTACATAAAGAGGACTCAATGTAAGGCTCTTTTGGGGGCAAAATTGCTAAAAGAGGAAGATATGTATGTTGTTGACCGCCATGTGTAGCGTTGTGAGAAAATTTCATCTTTTCATCTTTTTGAGTCGCCACCTATATTATTCGATTGGAAACATAGGAAAACCATTTTGAAAGAGATTTGGGTTCGGGGCTTAGGTTATGAAATGGGTAGGTTTAGAAGGCATCCATTTCACCCAATCCGGAGATCGGTCTTGCTAAAGAAAAGAGAGGTTTTTCAATCTTTTTAATAAAATAATTAAAGAAGAACAAATAAACCCTAATCAATTTCTTGATTAGGAATGTCGGATTGTATGCTTCGAGATCGCCTTCATTGACTGAAGGGACTCTAGGCTAATCATTTTGATGGGATTACACTACTCTAAAATCAATAGAGAGGTTGAGAAGAGAAACGAAAGTTTAAAGGATGATTACCTTTTAAGGAGAGATTCGGACAGAGTTTCGACTCGAGTTTAGAGTTGAAACTTGATATGGACAGAGCTTCGCCTCGATCCTTTGATTCGGGCTTCGATGTTCGTCAATCAACGTGGTTGAAGGACGAATTTAGGAGTTGTTTGTGAGTGATTTGAAGGGGTCTTTCGTGGAAAGAAACCAACAAATTGTGTGTGTTGTGTGTTTTCTTGATCAAGGATCAGAATTGTCGACCTCTGAAACACTGGAAGTCATCCAGTATTTATAGGAGGTTGGAGAGGTGAAGGTGGAGAGGTAAAATCTCCTAGGAAGGTTCTAGAACTCAGTTCTGATTGGATACCCGAATTGATAAGGTTTTATCCAAAAAGAGAGTTTGAAACGGAGAAGGAGAGTGATTTCTGCATATCCTGTCGAGGGGATATCTCGCGCGAGATATGATATCTCGTGCGAGATAACTAGTCTGATGACTATTTTGTCCTCTTCAGTTGTTCCGTTAGTCAGTTAGGTCCAAAACTAACGAGGTTAGTTAGAAACTTAACGAAACATGACGAAACTGATATGCTTTCATCAAAACACAAAAGAGAGATGAAGAGTAGTGTAATCATGTAGTTATGAGTTCAGAATGGGGTGTCTACAGAGCCCCTCGGCGACAGGTCTTATGAAATAAGAAGTGTCGTCGATAGAAAAGACATCATTCTGAACGCTGGGATGGTCGTGCCGCATGGCTGCCTACGTATCTCTATCGGAGAATCAGACCAAAACGTAGTTCGACTCCAAAACACGAAAAGGTTCCTTTAGGTATTTTTGAAAATCATTTTTTTGAAATCGAGGAGATTTTATTTTTGAAAAGGCAAATCCATACTGAGGAATCAAATCATGACCCAATTCTGAAGATACCTGTTTTTTGAAGTGAGGTGACGATCTTGGCGATTCAAGACCGGGCTTTTGTTGAGGTGACGATCCTGGCGATTCAAGACCGAGCCTTTTGTTGAGTAGTACATACTACTTGTAGATGCTTGACACACCTACTTGGTGACGATCCTGGCGATTGTTGAGGTGACGATCCTGGTGATTCGGGACCGAGCTTTTTGATGAGGTAAGTATTTGACATACTGACCCTAGATGCTTGACGCATCTTAGATGTTTGACACACCTAATTGTTGACGATCCACCTGTCTGGGCGTTGAATCGGGCTTTTGGTAAGGTAAGTATTTGACATACTGACCCTAGATGCTTGACGCATCTTAGATGTTTGACACACCTAATTGTTGACGATCCACCTGTCTGGGCGTTGGATCAGGCTTTTTGTTGGAATATGCTTGACGCATGGCACTTGACGTGATGGATGCTTGACGCGATGGTTGCTTAACGCAAAGGTTGCTTGACGCGATGGTTGCTTGACGCATGGCACATGACGTGATGGATGCTTGACGCTTGAAGAGATGCTCGACGCACTTAATTGGATGCATAGAAAGGTATATGGTAGGAAAAAATCCAAACACTCAACATGTTTGATCTAATTCTTGAAAGTAGGCACTTGACGTGCTTTACGCATTTTAATTCCTACAAGAGGGTTAGTGAAAGCATTTGCATAACAACATACATTCACTTAAGCATTTGTTTGTTCAAGACGATCAATGTGCACTCGACTCCAAGAATCATCGGGGAGAATGAGTTTTATTATGTGAGAATTGAGAATCGTTTGTGATTTAGATTTTGGTTTAGAAGACCAACTCGTGAGGTTCATCTAAAGATCGAATGAGACAATCGTCTAATAGGATTCCGTTGAGATACCCTAAGTTCAACACTAAGGATACTTTAAGGATTTTTCGTTGTCGTAGGACTTTTCCATCTTCAAGCCCCAAGGTCCAAACCACTCCAATGGCTTTTGCTATGTAGAACTGATGCTGCCCAAATCACGTATTTTCCAAGGCTCCTCTTGACATTAAGCCCCAAGACTTCTTGTATGTTGTAGACGACTTCGTGAACAGGCTTGTGAGGCTGCGTGAATTGAAGAAGGATCCCCTCCTTTTTCCCTTTGATTTTTTTTTTTGTGACGCACCCTGGTTTTTGCCTAGACCGCCCTTTCGGGTTTTCAATCTAGCGGGCATCTCTTTTGCGTCTTTTGTTTTTGTGCTCTAACTTTTGCCTAGGCCGCTCTTTACGAGTTTTCAACCTAGCGAGCCACTTTTTTTTTCTTTTTTAAAAAGTATATTTACTCGAAGAGGACTCAGTTGGAAGAATCTCATTAAGGAGAAAGATGAGATCTTAAGTTTAGTTGAGGAGAGGCAGACTCTATTTTTGGAAGGTGATTCAAGCATTGACTCTTTTGGGGAGTGTATTCTCTAATGATGATAGTGAGAAGCGAAAGAGGAAAGCCCCTACTGCAGATTTGATTATTTTGAAGAGTGTGAGTGGGGATTGACTGGGGGAGGAAAGGTTAGGAAGCCCCAGTTTTGATGCTTGGATTTCAAGAGTGTGTATGAGAATGGCTGAGAAAAAGCCCCTAGACTCAACAAAGAACGCTATATGGCTCAAAGTTGTTCTACTTTTAATGGACCTTGTATCATCTAGAAATTTCTTAACGAATTTGAAAAGAAAGCCAATCATTAGTATGAATTAAGGCTAAACATTTCTCTTTATGGATTGATGTTGAAAGTCTTCTTTATTTGCGTTGCCATTCGGGCTTTATTGTAAGAGGATGTTGAGGGATCCTTTTTTCTTCATTGATATCACTTGACTCTTCTTCTTTGCGGGAGAGTCCTTCGTGCCTTTGTTGAAATTTCATCCTTGTTGTGGGGCGATGAAGGCTTGAGAGTTTTTCTCTCTTTTTTTTTTTTTTTTTTTTTTTTGATGCTCTATTTTTTGCCTAGGACGATTTGAGGAGTTTCATCCTAGCGAGCTTTTTATTTATTTTGTACTCTCAAAGCCTTGAATTGAGTAGCCCCACTCTTCTTGGGATGAATGTTGATAGCAGCGCCTTTGGCTTCCTTCGTTTGTTGATCTTCAACTTTCAACATGAGTAATGTTTAGCCTTAAGCCTTCTAAGGATACTTTTCATTTCAAACTTGTTTAGAAGCTTCTATCTTTCGTGATGATTTAAGGAATGAGGGTCCACTATTCAACATAGATCAAATGATACTCATAAAGAAGAACAACTCTTGGGAAAGTGTTTTAGGGTAAAGAGATAACTTTTATTGATAAGGAAATTCGAAACAGACTCGATAGTTTACTTGACACAAACTAGAGAGGATAGAGATGTACTAGAAAGACAGAACGACTCTTCGAGAACATACTATGTTTTTTTTTTCTTTTATTTTTTTTTCAAAGGAAAAAGGGAGAGGACAATCGGAGCCCCAAGGTGGTGATGCTTCAGTTGATCTTGCCGGCTTCATACAAGTCTTGGATGGCATCCCTCAAATTGTAGCAATTGTTGGTGTCATGACCACTAAACTGATGGTACTCGCAAAATTTGTCGTGGTCCCAATCTTCCCTCATTTTCTTAGGATGATAGTCTTCCATTGGCTTCAGTTTTCCTTGGCCTACTAGATCATCGAACATTTCCTTAAGAGTAGCCCCACCAAAATCATGATAGGTACGACCGGTGCTCCCCTTTGTTGGACAATTCTCCTTTTCTGAATTCTTTCTAAGAAGGATAAATTCATCAACTCTAAGGCCCGATTTATGGAGTTCGAGGAAACTAGGGAAGTAATTGCCGGCAAGCTTCTCTTGGTATTCTTCGCGGAGGCATTGAAGTAGGATATGAATTTGTTCGTCTAGGCTTGGCCTATCAACGATTTCAGTCAGTTTGATCCTCCATCTTTTGACGAAGTCTGCGAATGATTCATTTGAGAGTTGCTTGGTTTGCTCAAGGTCTCTCCTAGTAGTGCGGTAGGTAGTGTTGTCCTCAAATTGTTCTTGGAAGGCACGACTGGCGAATGGCCAATCAAGCCTTGTGGAGAGTGGAAGAGTCATGTACCAATCTCTAGCGGCACCGTCAAGGGTTTGAGGGAAGCATTGAACTAGCAAGTTGTCATCGACACCCATAGGTAGCATGGCCCAAGAGTAGGTTTCCAAATGAGCTTTAGGGCAAGTAGAACCATTGAATTTTGCAATGTTGGGCTTCTTGTACTTTCTAGGAAGCTTTGACATGGATTGACGAAGGGTGTCATAGTCGATAGAGAGCGAGGCTCCCTTGCTCACATCGAGGGATGCAAGTTTCTTTTCTAGCATTGCCATGGTGAGGGGTTCGTCCTTGCTTTCTTTCTTGGAAGCATAACTTTCATTGTCGGAGGAGGAAGATGATGAGCTAGACTCATACACCTTTTTCTTGTGCTTGCGGTGCCTTTTAGCCTTCTTAGTGTATGATACTTCATCATCGGAAGAAGTCTCATTCTCTTTCTTCTTTGAGCTTAATTCGGCCAATTGTAGTTTCATGGCTCGGAGTTCATCAACCATGGCTTTCATTTCCCCGGCTTGGATTCTTCTTTCAAGTTCTAATCGGGCCTCCATTTCATCGGCTTGGGCTTGTAGCATTTCTTCATATCGAATCCTTTGATCCTCAATTTCCTTCTTGAGTGCTTCAGAATTCATCGTGTCGTAAGGAAATTGAGTTGTTACCATTGGAGAGGTAAGGGAGCTTGACGACCTTAGAGATGAACTAGAGATATCTCGACGAGACGCCTTTTCGAATATTAGCCCCAAACGATCCTAGATGGAGAAAAGGATGATGGTTAAAATTACCTCACGAGCGATTTTTTTTTGAAGTTTCGTTTTTATTAGAGACGGAGTTTTGACTCAAGGAGGGAGCGCACATCGATTATCAATCACAAACACATATTCTGCAAATAAAGTCTCGCGCGAGACAAGGTCATCTCGCACGAGACAACCATTCGAAAAGATGGATTTTTCCTAAATTCATGGTCGGACGGACAAAGATCCGTTTTCTATCTAGCATCCTAGGTAAAGCTTGCAGGCATACGTAATTCGAACCAAACCTAGGGACTCGGTAATTAACCATTCTTTGTAAAATAAAGCCACGTAAAATTGACCGGAAGGATTTTTTTTTTTCTTTAAAGGGACTTCCGAAAGGGTCATTCCGAAGGGACATTTCCGAAGGGACTTTTTCTTTTTCCGAAGGGACTTTTCCGAATCCTTTCTCGATAGTCAATTTTACATTAACTTTATTTTGGTCAAAGACAAGAAAGATTACCGAGTCAAAACCGACCGATCACGGAGTGTTCCTAGAAAGACAATCTACATGAAAATGTGGCGATGCAGGGCTGGAAGGCTAGGCTCCCCGCGATATGACAATCTAGGTGGATTGAATACGCGGAGTGGGATTGTCCAACTTCGGAGAGACCGGCGACTAGGTGGTTACCGTCATCCGTCCTTAGTGTGGGTCCCGGGTTAATCGGGGTATGTAGTGCAATGACAGATATGAATGGGTGCGCGTGTGTGATAGTCAATCTAGGTGATAGATAAAATAGAGAGTTTTTTTTTTTGAAAATCAAAAGGAAAACAGATAGTGGCCGCACCAAGTGGTTGCCTACGTTTCTCCCAAATTAGGAAGACTCAGGCCGTCGTAGTTCCACATAAAGAGAGAGAAAGAGAGATAAATAATTCAATTTACAACTCCCGAATCCCCAATGGACCGGACTTTAATTAAATAAAACCCAATCGCACGCAGTTTATAAATAATAATCAATTATTTAAAGGAAACGAAGGTTCGAGTTCTACACCTTAAGGGAGGCCTTAAGATGCGGGAACTCTGCAGATAATGAATTCTGGGATCCCCCTTGCATGTTCGGCTCTCGTCTTGGACTATGAGACAAACGGGAGAAACCAGAAAACAACCAGATTGCCGAAGCAATATCTCGCGCGAGATATGATATCTCGCCGCGAGATATGCTTCATCTGAGAGCAGAAAATTCGAATTTAAATTTTTTTTTGAAAACCTCTCTTTTAATTTTGACGCAAGTTTAAGCCTCTTAATTTTAAGTCCCCAGCGGAGTCGCCTTGGCTGGCAGCGTTGTGAGAAAATTTCATCTTTTCATCTTTTTGAGTCGCCACCTATATTATTCGATTGGAAACATAGGAAAACCATTTTGAAAGAGATTTGGGTTCGGGGCTTAGGTTATGAAATGGGTAGGTTTAGAAGGCATCCATTTCACCCAATCCGGAGATCGGTCTTGCTAAAGAAAAGAGAGGTTTTCAATCTTTTTAATAAAATAATTAAAGAAGAACAAATAAACCCTAATCAATTGTAGGTGTTAGTGCCCTAGGCCTATAGAGATAGACCTTTATGTAATGTCATTGTTAATTTATATATGAGATTGTTTATTTGATTATTATATGTGTTTGCATGTTTAGTTATAATAATCGTGTCCCTAGTACTTATGAAGCACTAGTATGAAGTCTAATGGATAATCATGTGATGATTATATGCATGGAGATGCACATTAGATTCATGGGTACTTGTTAGAGAACAAGGTACTGGACTTGACCCATTATGAGATTTATGTCATGGTCATATGTCATAAATAAATCTCATATAGTCATATCATTGATATCCTTTGACCTGAGATTATCATCGTCTTCCACTCGATGAATATCATGTTTGATATAGTTTAACGTTGTCTTTAACCGGACAACAATAAGGGCTATTATTGGCATGATATGATTCTTGTTGGGAAGAATGATAAGTCAAGATGGAAACTTGTCCCTCGTAAAGAGAGATGTTTGCTTGGCCACTCGAGAGTAAGATTGATGTAGTGCATGGCCATGCCCGAATGAATTAATATGATTAATGTCATTCGATTAATCAATTTACTTGGTAACGAGAAAGCATTGAACAATATGAGTTGACGTGGACCATGACTCATGTTCAATATAACATCGTGTGACAATGGGATTATGATATGTTCTATGTAGGAAAAACGAACATGATATTATATTATTTGGGTAGGCATGATGGCTTGCTAGAGTCCGCTCATGTCTTATGAGGATCGATGTGATCGAACTCATTGCCAACATAATATAGTCCTATGGGGTCACACGCATCGAACGAATTGTCAAAAATGGAATTATGGATTTCTGGTGTGTTGGGCGACCGCCCAAGGTTCTATGGGCGACCGCCCATGTTATTTGAAAAACCGGGCATTAGAGACTGTCCACATGGGCGACCGCCCTTGCCCTTATGGGCGACCGCCCACGATGGTTTTGAATAAAGGGATTAAAACTCTGGACACATGGGCGACCGCCCATGTCCTGATGAACGACCGCCCATATGGGGTTTCGGAGGAAGGATTTAAGCTCTGGACACATGGGCGACCGCCCATATCCTGATGGGCGACCGCCCATGTCCGCTGATGCTGAAACCGTTTTTTCCCAAGGGTTTTAATAGGGCATATATTTATTGAGTATATATAGTATCCTTATACAACCCTAGCAGCCAGTTCCGTTTTTGAGCTTTGAGAAAGACAAAAATAGAGAGGATTTTCAATTGTGAATTGAAAATCATCACACCAATTCCACAATTCATCATAGATTGAAAAGGTTTCAATCAAGGGATCTAGCAATCCTCCTAGAAAGAGTTCTAGGGTTCGTTCATCGCGTGGATACTCGTAGAGGATCTTCGCTTCTCAAGATCATTTGTTCGTGATTCAAGGATCGTATATTGAAGACTTGCTAATTCTTCAATGCAGGTTAGACTACGTACATCAACGACAAAGGCATTCAAGGTTGGTAACCCTAATTCATACTTCTTAATTATTCATCTAGAACGGATTCTAGGGCTTTGGGTAGTCGAGTTATTTGCATTATTCCGCTGCGCATGGACCCTCGAAACCCAACAGTGGTATCAGAGCCCCGTTCATGATGTTTAGTTAGATAATCATGATTATTGTGTAATGTGATTATATGAATTTTCATGATAAATATGATTTGGAATGTGAAGTTGTATGAGTATTGCTTGTGAAGTAATTGTATATAGTGATATACCATGATTATGAAATTGAAATATGTGATTAATATGATTAATCTAGGTTATGGGATGTCAATTTCATTTATATGATTAATGTGATTAATCTAGGATATTTGTGAAGTATTACTTGGTATATGGGCTGGACACCAAAACCTTTCCCACAGGCACTTCGATGGAAGTGTGGGATAACCTTGGAGCACGTGGCCACGTACTAGTAATTACTGACCAAATGTGATTTGTGTTGTATCATTCCATGTTCATAATTATGCTCATATAGTTTTTCATGAATCAACCTTGCCATGTTAATTGATAAACATGAAAAATTGAACCTTCTTTGAAATTTTGAGTTTGTTTATGCTACCCACTTTAAACACTTGTAAGTACACGGGTAGTTTTATGTAGGCTCGCCATAGCGAGGTACATTAATTCTATCTTTGTATGATCAAGATGAGCAAATAGTGATTGCTATACGTTTAAAATGGTTGAACTCAATAAGGCTATCAAAACAGTTTTGGGCCTAAGGCATAAGATGAGATTGAAACATGTGACATATGATGTCTATAATCTCATAAAAGATCTAAGAGTCATATGTTGATATGATTGATAAATGTTATCTACCTTTTTAGTTTAAGTTTGAGCAGTTGTGCCATAGCCGACTTGAAATTAAATTAAAGTTGGGTCTTAGCCTATTAAATTATATTATGCATGTTTGTATATGAAGGTTATATAATTTAGTGGGAGTATTTGTGAAATACATTATTTAATCTCTTAAATGAAATTGGTGCTCATATATGTTTATATCTTGTTGCATATCTTTGTAGATCAATGGTCGCTAACACTAATCAAATTTGTCACCGCGATCGGTCCTTGAGAAGGACAAGTTAGAAGAGAATGGCAACAACTATGTGGATTGGATCCATTTGTTTGAGAATTGTTCTCAAACAAGAAAGGAAGTTGTACATTCTCGATGGACCCATTCCACCCGAGGCTGCTGCTAATGCACCTAAAGCTGAAAGGGACCAACATAAGAAACATGTGGATGATTCTATAGATGTTGGTTGCACGATGTTGGCTACTATGTGTAAGGCCCTTGAAGGACCTTGTACACATGGAAGCTTATGATTTGGGAAATCATTTAAAGGAAATGTTCCGATTCTGCAAGCACGTCGGGAAAGGTTTGACACTATGAAGGCTCTTCATTCATGCAAGATGATTGAAGGACAACCCGTTGGGCCTCATGTGTTGAAAATGAAGGGTCACCTCGAACATCTTGAGAGGCTTGGGTATCCTATCCGGTTAGAGGCGCTACGGATATGATATTGCATTCACTCCCAGAAAGTTATAATCGGTTCGTTACGAATTATAACATGAATGGGATGAATAAATCTCTGTCTGAATTGCATGGGATGCTAAAGAATGCGGAGAACAATATTACCAAGAAAACCAATCAAGTGTTGATGGTGAATAAAGGAAAGGGGTTCAAAAACAAGGGTAAAGCAAAAGTTGCTAAACCGGAGGCAAAGGTTGCCGTTCTTTGAGAAGCCTAAACCCAAATCCCAAAAGGATGCGGTATGCTACCATTGCAATGAAACTGGGCATTGGAAGCGTAACTGCAAAGCTTATCAGGAAGGGCTGAAGAAGAAGGGCAATATGATTGCCACGACTTCAGGTATCTATATGATAGATGTTCTACTTTCTACTTCTAGTTATTGGGTATTAGATACCGGATGTGGATCTCACATTTGTCTAAATGTGCAGGGACTTAAGAATAGAAGGTCGCTCAAAGAGGGTGAAGTAGATCTGCGGGTTGGAAATGGAGCAAGAGTTGCTGCATTGGCCGTAGGGACTTACGAAGTCACTTTACCTAGCGGATTAATTTTAGTTTTAAATAAGCATTATTATGTTAGGATTTGAGCAGAAACATTATTTCTATTTCATGTTTAGACAATGAGGGTTACAATTTTCTTATTGCGAATAAGAAATTTTCAATTTATTTGAATGACATGCTTTATTGTGTTTCTCATTCTTTTAATGACCTTTATGTCTTGGATGTTGAAAATAATGTTGAGAATGTTTATCACGTTAGTAAGAAATCTAAACCAAATGATGTGAACAACACATACAAATGGCATTGCCGTCTTGGTCACATAAACGAGAAGCGCGTATCTAAACTCCATAAAGATGGATATTTAGACTCATGTGATTATGAATCATATGACGTTTGCGAGTCTTGTTTATTGGGCAAGATGACTAAAGCTCCTTTTACTAAGAGTAGTGAAAGGGCTAGTGATTTATTGGCTCTCATACATGCGATGTGTGTGGACCGATGAATAGCATTGCTAGGGGAGGATTTCGGTACTTCATAACGTTCACTGATGACTTCTCCGAGATATGGCTATGTCTATCGATGAAGTACAAAAGTGAAGCATTTGAGATATTCAGAATATTTCAAAATGAGGTACAAAATCAACTTGGCAAAACTATTAAAACCATTCGATTCGATCGAGGTGGTGAATACTTAAGCCAAGAATTTGACGATCATCTGAAAAGTTGTGGAATTGTTTCAGAACTTACTCCACCCGGAACACCACAATGGAATGGTGTATCCGAGAGGAGAAATCGAACTCTATTAGATATGGTTCGATCGATGATGAGTCAAGTGAACCTTCCTATTTCCTTTTGGGGACATGCACTGGAAACAGCCGCTTTCACACTTAACAAGGTCCCTACTAAATCGGCTCCTAAAACCCCACATGAGATGTGGTATGGAAGAAAGCCTAGCTTATCTTTCATGAAGATTTGGGGTTATGAGGCTTATGTAAAGAAATTAGTTTCTGAACATAAACTTGCACCTAAATCTGATAAATGCATTTTCGTTGGTTATCCTAAGGAAACGAAAGGATATCTATTTTACAACCAATCCGAGAATAAAGTGTTTGTTGCTCGAAATGGTGTCTTTCTAGAGAAAGAATTTCTCTCTAAATAAACTAGTGGGAGTAAAATTGATCTTGAAGAAATTCAAGAACCCGAAAATGACAAGGAACCGATAGTAGAGACAGAACCAAGTTCACAAGCTGTTGTGGAACCGGTTCAAGATACACAAGTTCTTCGCAGATCGGATAGGATACGATCCGAACCTGAGAGATATGGATTTCTCATGACGGAAAGTAATGAAGTAGAAATCATTGAGAATGATGAACCTACTTCCTATCAAGAGGCGATGTCCACTCCTGATTCGGACAAGTGGCTAGGAGCCATGGAATCCGAGATCAAATCCATGTACGATAATCAAGTTTGGAACTTGATTGATCCACCCGAAGGTGTAAAAACCATAGGGTGCAAGTGGGTTTTCAAAAATAAAACTGACATGGATGGGAAGGTACATACTTATAAGGCTAGGCTAGTTGCTAAGGGGTATAGGCAGATTCATGGCGTTGACTATGATGAAACCTTTTCGCCCGTAGCAATGCTTAAGTCTATTAGAATCTTAATTGCCATAGCCGCATATTACGACTATGAGATATGGCAAATGGACGTCAAAACAGCGTTTCTTAACGGAAACCTACTTGAGGATGTATACATGATACGGCTGAAGGATTTGTCGATCCAAAGAATTCTAACAAAGTGTGTAAGTTGCAGAGATCCATTTATGGATTGAAGCAAGCTTCCCGGAGCTGGAATCTACGTTTTGATGAATCAGTCAAAGAGTTTGGCTTCATCAAAAATGAAGATGAGCCTTGTGTATACAAGAAAATAAGTGGGAGCATAGTCCTATTTCTGGTGCTATATGTCGATGACATCTTGCTCATTGGAAACAATGTTCCTGCACTTGAGATTGTTAATTCTTGGTTAGGAAAATGTTTTTCAATGAAAGATATGGGTGAAGCGGCTTATATCCTTGGTATCAAGATCTATAGAGATAGATCAAGAAGGATGATTGGTTTGAGTCAAAGTACGTATATTGACAAGGTCCTTAGAAGATTTCGCATGGAAAATTCTAAGAGAGGGAACTTGCCAATGGGACATGGCATTACTCTTAGCAAGACTCATTGTCCTAAGACAAATGATGAGCGAAAGAGGATGAGTGATATTCCATATGCTTCGGCAATTGGATCTATCATGTATGCCATGTTGTGTACTAGACCCGATGTCTCGTATGCTCTAAGCGCAATGAGTAGATACCAGTCTGATCCTGGTGAGAACCATTGGATAGCTGTCAAGAATATCCTTAAGTACTTGAGAAGGACTAAGGATGTATTCTTGGTATTTGGAGGAATGGAAGATGATCTGGTTGTAAAGGGTTACACAGATGCAAGCTTCCAAACCGACAAAGATGACTTTAGATCCTTGGTCTGGTTTTGTTTTTATGCTAAATGGAGGTGCCGTTTGTTGGAAGAGTTCCAAGCAAAGCACTGTTGCTGATTCTACAACAGAAGCCGAATACATAGCAGCATCAGATGCGGCTAAGGAGGCGGTTTGGATCAAGAAGTTCGTTAGTGACTTAGAAGTCGTTCCGAGTATCACTAACCCGATAGAGCTGTTCTGTGACAATAATGGTGCTATTGCCCAAGCAAAAGAACCAAGGTCACATCAGCGATCCAAACACATTTTGAGACGTTTTCACCTCATACGAGAAATCTGTGAAAGGGAGGACGTAAAGATATGCAAGGTACCAACGGATGACAATATTTCGGACCCTCTCACCAAGCCTTTGCCACAAGCTAAACATGATGGTCATGTTAGGTCCATAGGTATAAGATACATGAGTGACTGGGCCTA
This sequence comes from Adenophora triphylla var. japonica, assembly GCA_022495995.1. Taxonomy (NCBI): domain Eukaryota; kingdom Viridiplantae; phylum Streptophyta; class Magnoliopsida; order Asterales; family Campanulaceae; genus Adenophora; species Adenophora triphylla. The sequence continues at coordinate 43,175 of JAFEMH010004774.1, forward strand.
GTGCAAGTGGGAGACTGTAGGTGTTAGTGCCCTAGGCCTATAGAGATAGACCTTTATGTAATGTCATTGTTAATTTATATATGAGATTGTTTATTTGATTATTATATGTGTTTGCATGTTTAGTTATAATAATCGTGTCCCTAGTACTTATGAAGCACTAGTATGAAGTCTAATGGATAATCATGTGATGATTATATGCATGGAGATGCACATTAGATTCATGGGTACTTGTTAGAGAACAAGGTACTGGACTTGACCCATTATGAGATTTATGTCATGGTCATATGTCATAAATAAATCTCATATAGTCATATCATTGATATCCTTTGACACGAGATTATCATCGTCTTCCACTCGATGAATATCATGTTTGATATAGTTTAACGTTGTCTTTAACCGGACAACAATAAGGGCTATTATTGGCATGATATGATTCTTGTTGGGAAGAATGATAAGTCAAGATGGAAACTTGTCCCTCGTAAAGAGAGATGTTTGCTTGGCCACTCGAGAGTAAGATTGATGTAGTGCATGGCCATGCCCGAATGAATTAATATGATTAATGTCATTCGATTAATCAATTTACTTGGTAACGAGAAAGCATTGAACAATATGAGTTGACGTGGACCATGACTCATGTTCAATATAACATCGTGTGACAATGGGATTATGATATGTTCTATGTAGGAAAAACGAACATGATATTATATTATTTGGGTAGGCATGATGGCTTGCTAGAGTCCGCTCATGTCTTATGAGGATCGATGTGATCGAACTCATTGCCAACATAATATAGTCCTATGGGGTCACACGCATCGAACGAATTGTCAAAAATGGAATTATGGATTTCTGGTGTGTTGGGCGACCGCCCAAGGTTCTATGGGCGACCGCCCATGTTATTTGAAAACCGGGCATTAGAGACTGTCCACATGGGCGACCGCCCTTGCCCTTATGGGCGACCGCCCACGATGGTTTTGAATAAAGGGATTAAAACTCTGGACACATGGGCGACCGCCCATGTCCTGATGAGCGACCGCCCATATGGGGTTTCGGAGGAAGGATTTAAGCTCTGGACACATGGGCGACCGCCCATCTCCTGATGGGCGACCGCCCATGTCCGCTGATGCTGAAACTGTTTTTTTCCCAAGGGTTTTAATAGGGCATATATTTATTGAGTATATATAGTATCCTTATACAATCCTAGCAGCCAGTTCCGTTTTTGAGCTTTGAGAAAGACAAAAATAGAGAGGATTTTCAATTGTGAATTGAAAATCATCACACCAATTCCACAATTCATCATAGATTGAAAAGGTTTCAATCAAGGGATCTAGCAATCCTCCTAGAAAGAGTTCTAGGGTTCGTTCATCGCGTGGATACTCGTAGAGGATCTTCGCTTCTCAAGATCATTTGTTCGTGATTCAAGGATCGTATATTGAAGACTTGCTAATTCTTCAATCTGGAGTTAGACTACGTATATCAACGACAAAGGCATTCAAGGTTGGTAACCCTAATTCATACTTCTTAATTATTCATCTAGAACGGATTCTAGGGCTTTGGGTAGTCGAGTTATTTGCATTATTCCGCTGCGCATGGACCCTCGAAACCCAACATCAATTTCTTGATTAGGAATGTCGGATTGTATGCTTCGAGATCGCCTTCATTGACTGAAGGGACTCTAGGCTAATCCTTTTGATGGGATTACACTACTCTAAAATCAATAGAGAGGTTGAGAAGAGAAACGAAAGTTTAAAGGATGATTACCTTTTAAGGAGAGATTCGGACAGAGTTTTGACTCGAGTTTAGAGTTGAAACTTGATACGGACAGAGCTTCGCCTCGATCCTTTGATTCGGGCTTCGATGTTCGTCAATCAACGTGGTTGAAGGACGAATTTAGGAGTTGTTTGTGAGTGATTTGAAGGGGTCTTTCGTGGAAAGAAACCAACAAATTGTGTGTGTTGTGTGTTTTCTTGATCAAGGATCAGAATTGTCGACCTCTGAAACACTGGAAGTCATCCAGTATTTATAGGAGGTTGGAGAGTGATTTCTGCATATCCTGTCGAGGGGATATCTCGCGCGAGATATGATATCTCGTGCGAGATAACTAGTCTGATGACTATTTTGTCCTCTTCAGTTGTTCCGTTAGTCAGTTAGGTCCAAAACTAACGAGGTTAGTTAGAAACTTAACGAAACATGACGAAACTGATATGCTTTCATCAAAACACAAAAGAGAGATGAAGAGTAGTGTAATCATGTAGTTATGAGTTCAGAATGGGGTGTCTACACCATGTTACAGAGCACAATCATCCAATGACAAGGACAGATTGGAACCATTTGAAGCGTAGTGAAAGGTGTATCTCAGAAGATCGGGGTGAAATAATTGAAATAATGGAAGAAGCTGGTATAAAACCAACTGATGGATATAGTCTTTTGGTAAGCGGTGGTGGAGAGGAACATGTTGGTCACACAAAGAAAGATCATGTCAATTTTGTTCAGAAACTTAGAATGGAAAAAATTGAAAATGGTGATGCTCAGAATGTTGTTGATAGGCTTTTTGAAATTTCACTGGAAGATCGAGGGTTCTATTTTAAAATCAAATTTGATGATGAAGGAAGACTTGGGGCTATATTTTGGAGAGATAGTATGATGAAGGAAGATTACAAGCTCTATGGAGATCTGGTTATATTTGACACAACTTATACTACAAACAGATACAATCTTATCTGTGCCCCAATAGTTGGCATTAATAATCATTGGAACACTGTCATGTTTGGTTGTGCTTTCATAGCAAATGAAAAAAAAGAAACATTTGTCTGGTTGCTTAAGCAGTTTAGAAAATCAATGGGAGGAAAAGAACCAAAAACAATATTTACAGACCAAGACCATGCAATGTCAAATGCAATTGAAGAGGTATGATTATAAAATTCCATAACCAGTTCATTTATAATATTTCTTATCTAGTATTTTATTTGTGCTATATAGTTCTAAAAATAATTCAGATGTGCCTTAACTTTGCCCATATGTCATTGGTGTTTATATCCAGAAACTACTAGATTGAATATCCAGTAGCTAGTCATTCTAAAGTATCTGGTTATTCAATATAAAGTTTCTTGGATATTCAATTTGGTAGTTTCTGGATATTCTTTTGGTAGTTTCTGGATATTCAATTGTTAGTTTCTGGACATGGCCAAGGCCTAAGCCATGACAAAAAATTGGTCAATGTAAATTTATTGTATGTTAATATCCAGAAGCATATAATGTTAATATCCAGAAACTTTATTATAATACAGGTATTTGAAGGGCGTACGAGGCATAGGCTATGTTTATGGCACATCCAACAAAATGCTGTATCCCACTTTGGACAATTGAAGACAAATGAAGATTTTAAAAAGAATTTGATCATTGTTTAATGGGATGTACCGGTGAGGATGAATTTGAAAGTTGTTGGGAGTCAATGCTTTGGTGAAATACAATCTCGTTGAAAATTCACTGGTTCAAGCGTCTATATGGACTACGGGAGAAATGGTGCACAACTTTAAGCACAAATTTCTTCTCTCTTTGGAATATTGTCATCCCAAAGAAGCGAGAGCACAAATCATGCCCTTTGTTTCAAAGCAAACGAAACACATCCCTCACTCGGTTCTTTGACATATTCAATGAAACAGTTAAACGTTGGAGGAATGCGAACAAGAGAAGGAATTTCAAGCATCAATCTCGGTCCCTCAACCGGACATGTATGGTGGTATCATAAAACAAGCGGTGAGGTATACACACCACGAGATATTCAAGTTCTTTGAGATTGAGGTAAAACGAGCTTTTCTGCTGTATACAAATTTGGAGATGAAAGTGATGAAGATTGCGATTCATACATGTTGCTCATGAGAAGTACCCGAGATAAATATGAGAGTGTACTCTTTGTTAGGAATGATGAAAGTGTAACGGTTGTATGCGATTGCAATCGATTTACTACGATCGGTTGGTTGTGCTTTCATTGCATAAAGGCGCTGAATTTGTCAAATGTCACAAGGATACCAGATATCTACATTGAAAAAAGGTGGACAAAGATGTCAAAAAAGATGTATGGGACAAAGTCTATCAAGGAAAAGATAATACATCAACAAAGAAAAATGAATTCATTCCCTGGAAACAAAAGATGGCAATGAAATACCACAATCTGATGATGGCTTGTCATGAAAACAGAGCCGCAAAAAAGATCTTGGAAGATGGGTTCAATAGAGACTCACTTCTTATACAACAATTGTTGTCGGAAAATCAACGGGAATGTAGATCTACGACAAGTGTTAATGATAGTGTTGGTTCGAAAGTATAACAAGTGCTCCAGTTGTGATGGATCCAATTCGTGCAAATACGAAAGGGCGGAAAACGAAAGCTAAAGACAAAGTTTGATAGAAGAAAGCCAATCAGCGATGAGTTTGGTTCAAAAACACCAAATGAACATTTGATTTAATAGTTTTTAGATTGAAGTACAATTTATTAAGTTGACTAGTTAAATATTTTATACACGAGATATTTGATGTTTTTATGTTCGAAATGACTAGTTAAATGTTTTTATCAATTATATCCGAAGTATGTGAATGTATATCCAGAAATGTGGTAGGTGTATATCCGAGAAATTGATGATAGTTTCTTGATATACATTTCTAAGTTCTGGATATAGAATTGATAATTTACGGATATAGAATTGATAGTTTACGGATATAGAATTGATAGTTTACGGATATACTTACTATTGAATTCAAAAAGTAATAAATGTGTACGGTTGGTAAGTGCAATGATATCCGAAGTCCAAGGCCAAGGCCATGGTCATGGCCAATGCCATGGCCAAGCCTTGGACTTGGCCTTGGCCTTGGCCTTGGCCTTGCCATGGACAAGTTGGCCTTGACCTTGAACTTGTCATGGATTTGGCCTTGGCCAATTATATCCAGAAGTATGTGAATGTATATCCAGAAATGTGGTAGGTGCATATCCAGAAATTGATAATTGGTTCTGGATATAGAATTGATAGTTTCTGGATATAGAATTGATAGTTTCTGGATATACTTACTATTGAATTCAAAGAGTAATAAATGTGTAAAGTTGGTAAGTGCATTGATATCCAGAATTCCAAGGCCAAGGCCATGGTCAAGGCCAAGGCCATGGCCAAGCCTTGGCCTTGGCCTTGGCCTTGGCCTTGCCATGGACAAGTTGGCCTTGGACTTGAACTTGTCATGGATTTGGCCTTGGCCAAGGCCAATTATATCCAGAAGTATTTGAATGTATATCCAGAAATGTGGTAGGTGCATATCCAGAAGTCCAAGGCCAAGGCCATGGTCAAGGCCAAGGTCATGGTCAAGGCCAAGGATAAGTTCAATGCCAATTAAAGTTTCTGGGTATTCAATATGGTTGTTTCTGGATATAAATTTTGTTAGTTTCTGGATATTCAAATTAAGAGTTAAAACTGGCACTTCAAACCAAACTATGACACTTCAGATCTAAAGAAAATAATATTATACAGTAGATATTATTCATTAAAAAAAAAACTACAAACAAACAAACCACACAACACATAACAAATTATTTATTCTTGCTCTGCATAAACTTATAGAGTGCAGAGTGCTTGAACATATCATGCTCTCCATAAGCTTTAGTTGCCCCACGATCCTTGGCATGTAACAGAAGAGAATCCCAAATCCATGTTGATTTCTTGCTGTTCTTATTGTCACAGAATGGGCAGTGAAGTTTATCTGAATTGTTCCACAAACTATAATAGCCCTCCTTAATATCTTCTAAGAAACACTGAAATTTTTTAGCGGCTCTTTCTTCTTCATAATCTTCAACATTTTCTCGAGACTTGGTGACCTACTCGTACTCATACAGAAATTGATTGCTTTTTAGATGAAATTTAGAAATAAAAAAGAAGTGAAGATCTAACTTATTTATCTTGAATCCGTATTTGTTTTTGTTTGAAATTTGGCACTATTGAATCCATGATTTTTTTTTGAAATGTAGTTAACTATTGAATCCGTGGTGATTTTGTTTGAAATTTGGCACTATTGCTTATGGACAAAATGAAGCGGTACTAGTTGGGATAACTATTGAATCCGTGGCTGTTTTTGTTTTTTTATTACTCAACTTGGAACACCTAACTTGGAACACTTGTCCAAAATCAAGTTCAAGGCCAATTAAAGTTTACGGGTATTCAATATGGTTGTTTACGGATATAAATTTTGTTAGTTTACGGATATTCAAATTAAGAGTTTACGGATATAGAATTGATAGTTTACGGATATTCATATTGAATGTTTACGGTTATACATTTTGTAGTTTACGGATATTCAAATTAAATTTTACGGATATAGAATTGATAGTTTCTGGATATACTTTAATGGTCAAAAAAGCATTCAAACTTACTATTGAATTCAAAGAGTAATAAATGTGTACAGTTGGTAAGTGCATTGAATTCATTGACCAACTTTTTGACTGGTTTCAAGTACTCTGCCTATATAAATCTGTCAAAGGTAAGCATATACATCAAGTTCAAGAAAAATTCTACCTTTAATAATTTTTCTAGTGATGAACAAAGGCAAGGGAAATTACAGGGAGCCAACTTTGGGTGATTCAAATGATGACAAAAGTTGGAAAATATACATGGTGTGCTACCAAAAATTGCTCAATGGTCATCTTGTTGTTTTGCGGCCTTCTTACGCAAATGGAACTCCCTCATTTCGTTGTCCATTGGAGCCATGTAATGGACACAATTGTAGGGATAAGGATTATGTGGGGATAGTCAAACATGCTCATGAGTTTGGCAACGCTCACAACATTGATGAAGCTGCTAGGATTCACCACAAGGCTTTGGAAATGTATTTGGAATATATTTTGAATGAATATGATCCAAAAAACAAATTGAATGACAATGTAGATGATGATGGAGCAGGTGGTAGTGGTAGTGTTTAATGGTTACTAAATTCTGTTTTTAATATTTTTGTGTTTGATGTATTTTGTAATATAGGTGATGTATTGTTAATCGTGACTATTTTTGTTTGAAATTTGGCACTATTGAATCCATGACTGTTTTTGTTTGATATGTAGTTAACTATTGAATCCATGACTTTAGCCAACCAATGTGTCTTTTCACTTTGAAAAGACATGACTTACTATTGAATTCAAAGAGTAATAAATGTGTACAGATGGTAAGTGCATTGAATTCATTGAATTCAAAGAGTAATAAATGTATGTGCATTGAATTCATTGAGCAACTTTTTGGTGGTTTCAAGTACTCATCCTATATAAATACCATACAACACCACTCCTACCATCACAACAAAAAAAAAACAAATTTCTCAAAATGAATAACAACAACAACAACCAAGCTCGGCGGGACGAAAGTTCGATTCGATATAGGGTTTCGGCTGAGGAGGTTGAATATGTAGATGATATTGTGGATGTTCCGCCTAGGGTTAGAAGAGAATGGACCCTGGAGCAAAAAGTTGCAAGTCACGGGCGATCAATCCAAAATGGGCGTTTTCCCTCTATAATGTGGAAAATAAATTGCAATGCCCATTACGCCCAGATTAGCTTTCCAACAAGAACATTGACTTGGGACCAACTCTTTGCGCATGCTATTCATCGTGGATCTATTTCTTCGTATGGAGAAATATCCAAGGAACAACACATGGCACTAGAGCGGCATATGACAGAAATCAATGATGCGAATTAGGGGATGTTGATGTTTGTTCTTGTTATTGTTGCAGATGTTTTTATTGTTATTGTTGGGATGATAATTTTTTTTTTTGTAATTATATTTAAAATAATTTACTTAGTTTGTTTTCTTTCAATTTTATATACAGAAACTATCAAAAAGTATATCCAGAAACCATCAAAAAGTATATCCAGAAAACATCAAAAAGTATATCCGAAACCATCAAAAGTATATCCGAAACTATCAATATGAATATCCGAAACTCTTAGTTTGAATATCCGAAACTTTCAAAAGTATATCCGAAACAACTAAGTAAATTATATTTAAAATAATTTACTTAGTTTGTTTTCTTTCAATTTTATATCCAGAAACTAACAAAAAGTATATCCAGAAACCATCAAAAAGTATATCCAGAAAATATCAAAAAGTATATCCAGAAACCATCAAAAGTATATCCGAAACCATCAAAAGTATATCCGAAACTATCAATATGACTATCCAGAAACTATCAATTTTATATCCAGAAACTCTTAATTTGAATATCCAGAAACTATCAAAAAGTATATCCAGAAACAACTATATTGAATACCCAGAAACTTTAAATGGCCTTTGTCATGGATATATCCACAAATACCATAAAGCATATCAAAAATGTATATCCAGAAACTATCTATATGCATATCCAGAAACTTTCAATATGAATATCCAGAAACTATCAATTCACTAAAGTACATTAATTACATCACCAAACCAGATTCCTAATTACATAATTACATACACCTATGAATCTTGTACATTACTTTGTTCTTGTTCTTTTTGTTTTCTTCTCTTTTTCAAAAGTGTTTGTTTCAATCATTAAATTATGCTTATCTCTGTTCAATTGACTAAGCAAAAGTGTTGAAAGAATTTCAGCTCGTAGACGGATCCTTTGTTTATCCTACAAAGTAAAAAAAAAAAAAATTGTTAAAACATATATATACAAACTCATATAATATAAATATGAATAAAAAAAACTTTAATAGTACGACATAACTCGGGGCATGAGTACTTTGATCCTTGAAAATCATTCATCTCGGGCATCACATAAACTCCACAATCATGGTTAACATCATTTTCTTTAAGAACCCAATCACATTCCATGTATTCAAATTTATATGATTTTTTGCCTTCAAAATCATTATAACATGGATGATCAATCTTCTTCAAAAAAGCTTTCATAGGCACATACTGAAAAAATTTAAAGTATAAAATATTAGATAACCAATGAAAACAAAAATGAAAAATATAAAACTGCTTTCGTAAGTTTCAAAACATATACCAATGCTTTCGTAAGTTTCACAACTTCAGCTTTTTTTGCTTGATTCATTGAAAGGTTGTCAAAATAGTGAATGGATTTTGAAGCCATGTTGTACACATATAGTGTAAAGTGCCCACTTTTATTGCTTCCCTTAAAGTATGGGAAAAAAAACTGCAAAAAAATAAGTATATCCAGAAATATATTAGGTGACTATCCAGAAATTTCTTATTTGTCTTGGACATGGCTAAATCTATGGCATTGGCCATGGCATTGGCCATGGCATAGGCCTTGGCCTTGGCCTTGGCCTAGGCCTTGGTCATGGATATATCCAGAAATACCATAAAGTATATCCAGAAATACCATAAAGTATATCCAGAAATTACTTTGGCCATGGCATAGGCCTTGGCCTTGGCCTAGGCCTTGGTCATGGATATATCCAGAAATACCATAAAGTATATCCAGAAATACCATAAAGTATATCCAGAAATTACTTTGGCCATGGCATAGGCCTTGGCCTTGGCCTAGGCCTTGGTCATGGATATATCCAGAAATACCATAAAGTATATCCAGAAATACCATAAAGTATATCCAGAAATTACTATGACATGCCATAGGCATTGGCCTTGGCCTTGGCCTAGGCCTTGGTCATGGATATATCCAGAAATACCATAAAGTATATCCAGAAATATCATAAAGTATATCCAGAAATTACTTTGGCCATGGCATAGGCCTTGGCCTTGGCCTAGGCCTTGGTCATGCATATATCCAGAAATACCATAAAGTATATCCAGAAATATATTAGGTGACTATCCAGAAATTTTTTATTTGTCTTGGACATGGCTAAATCCATGGCATAGGCCTTGGCCTTGGCCTAGGCCTTGCTCATGGATATATCCAGAAATACCATAAAGTATATCCAGAAATACCATAAAGTATATCCAGAAATTACTATGGCCATGGCATAGGCCTTGGCCTTGGCCTTGGCCTAGGCCTTGGTCATGGATATATCCAGAAATACCATAAAGTATATCCAGAAATTTTCAATATGATATCCAGAAATGTATTGACAAATGAAAATACATACCAGATCTACTTCTTTCAGATCCATTACATTCCCATCGACATTAACATCATTTTTCCAATACAAAAAAGTTTGAAGCATTTCTGCAGCACCAATACGAGCATTGCAAGAACGTTTCGCCCAAGTAGCCTGTTAATATAAATGATAAACAATATCTTAAAGAAATTTCATGGATATATACCCTGCAATCGATATATACTTGTAAGTTGTTGAAAAAAAGTAAACTTACAGAATGGTCAACACCAAACATAAATCTCTTCATTACACCTTTTTTATGTTCCAGCTTGTTCAACAACATTGCCCAAGCATTCACAATTACACCTGTGATATCTGTGTCTTCTCTCATACTCAAAATATCGTCTGCTTCCAGTCCAAAGAAATCACTAAACTGAAAAAAAGCACTGAAAAAAAAATAATATTATAATTTGAATAACATATTTAATTTCAACTGTAATAATATTGAAATAAAAACGGGATATTACTTTTTTGACTCTGGAAGAATCAATTTTGAGAAGCAATAATCAACCACTTCCATCTTTATCTTTGGCATACCAATCATTACTTCCTTATTCTTCACCATGAATTCAGATGAAAGAATAATCTCACCATTCACAGGTTCCAAATGCACTTCATCTAACATCTTGTCAAACTTCTCACCATTAACACCATGTTGAAAATTTTTTTCAACCAAATTATCAATATCACCAAAAATTTGTGAAGAATATTCTTCTTCCACGTCAACTTCTTTAATAACAGACATAGGCTCAATCATTGGTTGTTTAAACAGATGGGTATCAGTAACTTGATCCTCTGTATTAAGCCTAGCAATTTGATGCTCTGCAGATTGATCTTCAGTTGGTTGATCAACATTGGTAACATCTTGATCCTCATAATGCTCATGCACATATCTGTCATCAAAATCCTGAAATTTTTCAACATTATCATCAGACTCTGTATGCTCAGATCCTTGACTCTGTGAAAGAATCCTAAATGTTGGCAATGGTCCAACCTTCCCTTTCTCCTTCAGCTCATCTTTTGAAGTTTTCAATTTATCAATAATATCATCAATGTAATCAAAAACCTGACTTCCCCAAGGTTCACTATCACCAACTAAATCCTCCTCTTCAGCAGATCCTTTCTCAACATCATCATTATTAACTTTTTCTTTCCCCTTCTCAATTTTTGAAATCCTTGCAATGTGAGCATTGATAGCAACTTTAATATCATTAAAATATTTCCAGTGACTCTTTAACAGAATCCAAAACTTTCGGAACATTTTCACTTGCAGGTATTTTTGTAGGATGACTTACATCCTCAACAAAAGGAGCAGCATCAATCAGCAATCCAATCTGTCCTTCATCCAAATCATCCTCATAGCTTGTAATAGGATAAACATTATCCAAATAAAGAACTCCACCCCAACCAATCTTAGCTTCATTCCCAACCTGGCAGAAATTTTCTCTTGAGTCCAATGTTGAATCAAAGGACGTGCAGTTGGTTCATGTTTACGCAAATATGGAAATCTATGAAAGTAAGCTATTAAAAGAATTGCCACACAACCACTGCAACACCTCACTTTACTGCCAGAAGAAGCCTTAAACTTCCTAACACCATCAGATAACTTATTCAATACAAAGCGGCACCAATCAAACTTTTTGATTTGAGTAACATCTTCAACCAATGCCAACAAAGAACAATCAACGGCCTTTGTTACTACCGGTGCAAGAAAGAAACCGACATAAACAATACATAGAGGCGTTTAAACTCATCACCTCCATCGGGTAGTTCTTTGATGCGTTGACCAAGCGAGGCTGGAATACCATCTTTAACTTTCCCAAAAGTATTTTTATATCGTGCGCTCAACTCTTTGTCAATTCCTATTGAACAATTTATCTTCTCTTTTTTTAAGTTCCTTGGAAGACAAAGAATATCAAAAACATCATTTGTGGTTATATAATACTTGTTATTCTTGATTCTCTGAATAAAGCTTCCTGAATCAAATCTTTCAACAAGATATTCCACAATTCCCCCTGTTGGCAATCTATTCAACTTAAGTTCTAATAGTCCACCAAAACCTATAGATTTAACATCTTCTTTCTGAGCATCGGTTAAACAAAGATCAATAAGCCTTTCTGGGACACAACAATGTTCAAATGCCCGTTTCTTACCACTTTCAACCACATCCACTGTTGATTTCTTATTAGAGTTCTTAACTTGACCTTCACTTAATTGATTCTTCTTATGCTTCTTACTACCTTCACCTTTATTTAAATTTGCAGCTACAAAACATAAAAAAAATAAAAAATAAAAAAGGATATCCAGAAATAAATGAAGTGAATATCCAGAAACATACAAATGAATATCCAGAAACTATCAAAATGCATATCCAGAAACTACACAAATGAATATCCAGAAACTACACAAATGAATATCCAGAAACTTTCAAAATGATATCCAGAAAATATCCACAAATGAATATCTAGAAACATACAAATGAATATCCAGAAACAAGCAAATGAATATCCAGAAACAAACAATTGAATAGCCAGAAACAAGCAAATGAATATCCAGAAAATATCCACAAATGAATAACTAGAAACAATTGAATATCCAGAAACAAACAATTGAATATCCAAAAACTTTCAAAATGATATCCAGAAAATATCCACAAATAATTAAAAAGGTTCTTCTATTATTTAAGAAAAAGTAATTAATTAATGAGTAAAACATAAATATCCAGAAACCTTTTGAAAGGATATCCAGAAGCTTTTGAAAGGATATCCAGAACCTTTTGAAATGTTATCCAGAACCTTTTGAAAATATATAGCCAGAACCTTTTGAAAGGATATCCAGAACCTTTTGAAAGGATAACCAGAAGCTTTTTAATTTATAACCAGAACCTTTTTAATTGATATCAAGAACCTTTTTAATTCATATCCAGAAGCTTTTTAATTTATATCCAGAACCTTTTTAATTATGAATTAAAAGCCAAGAGACAATACTAAAACACATTGTTAATCATGACAAAAATTATGAATTAAAAGCCAAGAGACAATACTAAGTAGAATGGTAAATCGTTAAACATAAAACACAAAATAGATACACAGAAATTGTAAATTTCAAACTAAAACACATTGTTAAATTCATATACAGATGAGTATGCTTAATATATCCAGAAATTTATGAAAATGCGAACCAAAACAATAATAACATGTGAACTCACAGTCGGATTTTCGCTTGCTCCTGATTTCATCAGCTGGATTTTCCATAATTCCTTCGATTGCTACTGATTTCGCTTGCTACTGATTTCTGGATATAGTTTCTGGATATTCAACTGGGGTTCCCTTGCTACTGATTTCGTTTTGGTATTGAACTTAGGGCAAACATGTTTTAATTAAACCGGTTAAGAAACCGGTTCGTTAAACGTTCAATTAAACCCGTTAATAAACCGCTAAGGAGAAACACGTTTCTCCTAAGCGCTAAGGAGAAACACGTTTCTCCTAAGCGCTAAGGAGAAACGCGTTTCTCCTTAGATTTTACATTTGTTTATTTATTAAGCTAGTGCGCAATTTCAAAGGCCAACTTCTTGGGTGTAGTCAGGCTCAAAATACTTGACAAACGGGTTTCTTAGGACCTGTTTGATTTAGCTTATTGATATGTGTTGATGACTTATTACTTATGACTGATAACTTATGACTGATGAGCTGATGAATGATGCTGTTTGATTTAGTTTTTTTGAAGTGTTGATGAGCTGTCATAAGTAAGTATAACTATTTGATTAATAAGCTGAAAAAGTGCTGAATGAAATTATAAAGACTAAATTAATAATAATAATAATAATAATAATAATAATAATAATAATAATAATAATAATAATAATAATAATAATAATAATAATAATAATAATAATATTAATAATAATAATAAAATAATAATTATTATTATTATTCTTTTATTATTATTAATATTATTATTATTATTATTATTATTATTATTATTATTATTATTATTATTATTATTATTATTATTATTATTATTATTACTATTATTATTATTATTATTATTATTTTTATATTATTATTATTAATATTATTATTATTATTTATTATTTATTTATTATTATTATTATTATTATTATTATTATTATTTATCTATTTTATTATTATTATTATTATTATTATTATTATTATTACTACTATTATTATTATTATTTTATTATTATTTTACTACTATTATTATTATTAATTTTTTTTAATTATTTTTTATTATTTTTTTATTATTATTATTATTATTATTATTATATTATTTTATTAGTATTATTTTATTTATTATTTTATTTGTTTTTATTTGTTTTTATTTGTTTTTATTTTTTTTATTATTATTATTATTTTATTATTATTATTATTATTGTTATTATTATTATTATTTTATTATTATTATTATTATTATTTTTTATTATTTTATTATTTATTTTTATTTATTTATTATTATTATTATTATTATTATTATTATTATTATTATTATTATTATTATTATTATTATTATTATTATTATTATTACTGTTCATACGTATTTTTTGATTCAGCACTAGGCTTAATGCTTATAACTTATAAGGGGAATTGTGCTTTAATTGACTTGTACATGACTTATGACTTATTTTACCCAAAATGAAATCAAACGGTTTAAAAATGACTTATGGGGAGTCATAAATCATAAACACTTCCTCGTAAGTCAAATCAAACAGGGCCTTAGCATCTTCCTCATTGCATCTTTCGCGTAGTAGCAAGTGAGACTAGTAAATTTCAATTTAATTTTGGAAATATTCCATAAGGGCCCTCATGTTCAAATTTTATTTCATTTTAAAGCGATACATTTTGTAAATCTCAAATAAAGAGTTCACCCGAAATTCTAACTTCCCATACACCCCTCTCCTCCCTCTACTCACGTCATTTCCTCTCCCTCCCACCCCCTATTCATTTTTTCATCTTTATTTCTCCCTCTAGAATAACACGCGCACAAACAATGTCTCTCTCTCAAACCCTCTCGCCGGAGTCATTTCTCTGTGACGGCGACTTCTCAACCACCGCCTCCTAACTCTATCTTCCCTATCTCTCTCTTGCGTAGGCCGTATTAACTTTGGATTTGGCAACTGTACCTCAGATCTGGCCAGATTTGAGGCGAATCTCTCTCACTCTACTTCTCTCTCCGGATCTATCCGACACCTCTTCATCTTCTTCGGCGTTTCTAGTCAAATCAAAGCGTAACAGGATAATCTCGAGGAATCTGCCATTTTGTTAACAAGCTTCACTCCGATTTCCTTAACCTCCTCCGTTCCCACCGCTCTACCAATGGTAATTTCACCTAACATTTGCCTCTCAATTCTGAATTCCTTTGTTGATTTTGTTCATTTTCGTTGACTTGGACGAAGATCTGCAATTTCAGCAGATTTTACTTGGTTGAAGATCTACAATTTCAGCAGATTTTACTATGTTGAACATCTACGATTTCAGCAGATTTTTCTGTTGAAGATCTGTATTTTTGTCATATTTTTCGATTTGGTTTCACTTTTGAAGATCTACGATTTCAACAGATTTTTCTGTTGAAGATCTGTATTTTTATTTTTTATTTTTTTTGTGTGTGCGTGTGTGTAATGAGTTGGAAATTGAAATGTTGGAGTACAATTCTAGTCAATTTTTACATTGTAAATTGTTGATATTTGTGATTTTACTTGGTTGATAGTTCTATTTTTTCAGTTGTGCTATATTCAAGTTTTATGCCAAGGTTCTACGAGTTCTGTTTGTGTACAATATTTTGTTTTTGTTTGCTGTTGTTGCATGCACTGTAGAACTCATGATAATCATTTTAGCATTAGTTTTAATTACAAATTACAAAGCTTTTATAGGATTGTTGCAATTTATCTGAATAGGATATAGCACCTGAATTGAATGATTATTTAAGAAGGCTTATAGACCGCAAAATACAAGGCAGACGTTCAGGAAAGATACACGCTGATCTTGAAAAAAAGGTACAAGGGTGAACATAGTCATTAACAAGATGTCTGTGTAAATTAACGGTGTAGGCGAGGTGGTGGTGCGGCGGCGGTGATGGTGGTGAGGATGGGACGAAGCAAATTACTGTTTTTTTTTTAAGCAAACAAAATGTCTGTTTGAAAACTTTATTTGTAATTTTAGTTAAGTTACTAACATTTGTTAATGTCTTTTAACATTTATTTATGATTTGGGTTGATTTGGTTAATTTGTCTTATAAGTCAATTATAAGAGACAAAGTAGTCTTATAATTAACTTATAAGAGTTGTAAATGTGTAAATTATGAGAGTAATTCGTTGTTATTATTGATTTTTTTTATTTTTTGGTTGAAAAATTTGTCTTATAAGTCAATTATAAGAAATAAAGTAGTCTTATAATTAACTTATAAGAGTTGTAAATGTGTAAATTATGAGAGTAATTTGTTGTTATTATTGAAATTTTTGATTTTTTTTGTTGAAAAATTTGTCTTATAAATCAATTATAAGAGATAAAGTAGTCTTATAATTAACTTATAAGAGTTGTAAATGTGTAAATTATAAGAGCAATTCGTTGTTATTATTGAAATTTTTGATTTTTTTATTGAAAAATTTGTCTTATAAGTATATTATAAGAGACAAAGTAGTTTTATAATTAACTTATAAGAGTTGTAAATGTGTAAATTACGAGAGCATTTCGTTGTTATCATTGAATTTTTTTATTTCTTGGTTGAAAAATTTGTTTTATAAGTCAATTATAAGAAACAAAGTAGTCTTTTAATTAACTTATAAGAGTTTGTAAATGTGTAAATTATGAGAATAATTCGTTGTTATTATTGAAATTTTTTATTTTTTTTGGTTGAAAAATTTGTCTTATAAATCAATTATAAGAGAAAGTAGTCTTATAATTAACTTATAAGAGTTTGTAAATGTGTAAATTATGAGAGTACTTCGTTGTTATTATTGAAATTTTTTATTTTTTTGGTTAAAAAATTTGTCTTATAAGTAAATTATAAGAGATAAAGTAGTCTTATAATTAACTTATAAGAGTTGTAAATGTGTAAATTATGAGAGCAATTCGTTGTTATTATTGAAATTTTTGATTTTTTTGGTTGAAAAATTTGTGTTATAAGTCAATTATAAGAGACAAAGTAGTCTTATAATTAACTTATAAGAGTTGTAAATGTGTAAACTATGAGAGCAATTTGTTGTTATTATTGATTTTTTTATTTTTTTAGTTGAAAAATTTATCTTATAAATCAATTATAAGAAACAAAGTAGTCTTATAATTAACTTATAAGAGTTTGTAAATGTGTAAATTATGAAAGTAATTCGTTGTTATTATTGAAATTTTTTTATTTTTTTGGTTGAATTTTTTTTCTTATAAGTCAATTATAAGAACAAAGTAGTTTTATGATTAACTTATAAGAGTTTGTAAATGTGTAAATTATGAGAGTAATTCGTTGTTATTATTGAAATTTTTTATTTTTTTGGTTGAAAAATTTGTCTTATAAGTCAATTAACTTATAAGAGTTGTAAATGTGTAAATTATGAGAGTAATCCGTTGTTATTATTGAAATTTTTTATTTTTTTTATTTGAAATATTTGTTTTATAAGTCAATTATAAGAGACAATATAGTTTTATAATTAACTTATAAGAGTTGTAAATGTGTAAATTATGAGAGTAATTCGTTGTTATTATTGAAATTTTTTATTTTTTTGGTTGAAGAATTTGTCTTATAAGTCAATTATTAGAAACAAAGTAGTCTTATAATGTGAAAAATATATATAAAAAAAAATGAAAGTGTTTTTGGAAAGGCTAAAGATTGCTGTGATGATCTGAAAAATTCAGTGATTAATTTGTAATTTTTGAGACTGAAGTGGCCAGACTGAAACTATTTTGAATACAACGACTGATCCGAAATGTCAGAAAGTCAAATGACCAATATATAATTTTAAAAGTTCCAGTGACTAAAATATAATTTTCAATTTTCGAAGTGGGGATTGACCACCCGTCATACGCGTGCAAGAAAGTAAGGATAATTATGTGTTTGTATTACCGAGGGGTGTCTGGAAAATTAACTAAATGTTGTTTCCTAAATTGGGTTTAAATCTCGCCCAAGGGGCCCTAGAGAAAATCAGCCATTTAATTTTGTTTGAATCTTTGATATAGATATATCGGTATAACAGGTTTCGTTTACTAATAAATTTTTGTATTATTATCTCCACTTTAGTATGAATGTTAAAACTTAATTAAAAGCAAATTTGAAAAAAAAAAATTGAGCGGTCGACTGTTAAATGACTGGGAAGCCGGGGAAACTCCTTCGATAATGAAGGTTTTGAAATAAAGTTAATATTTTTTTAAAGATAATATTTATTTATACATGCTATGGCTTGTAATATACTCCCTCCATCACATCCGAAATTAAATTCTCTCACCTCATACGAGATTAAAAAATAATAATATTTTATTTCAGTAGGTGATAGTGAATGAGTATTATGAGCTTTTTTTTTTCCATTTTTATTAACTCCTAATTCCTAATAAATCCCCAAAACCTAAAGAAATCCATGAATTTTATTACAATTCAAATATCAAATACTCCCTCCGTCTCGTTTATAGCTTCATCCTTTTGAGCATGGCACGCAAATTAAGAAAAAAGGTTAGTGGAGAAAGTGTTGTGAATATAAAAGTAAAATAGGAGAGAGAATGAGTGGAGAGAATAGTAAATTAAGTTGATTGGTGTTGTGAGTATAAAAGTAAAGTAGGAGAGAGAATTAGTGGGTGAAATAGTAAAGATTCTTTGCCATTTTAGGAAAGGTGAAGCTTTTAACGGGACACCCATTTTGGCAAAAGGTGAATGAGTATTATGAGCTTTTTTTTTTCATTTTTATTAACTCCTAATTCCTAATAAATCCCCAAAACCAAAAGAAATCCATGAATTATATTACAATTCAAATATCAAATATGTTATAAATGAAAATCAAAACCCAAAATTTACAATTCATCCAACTTTCATCACCGTTCTCTTCCCCCACCACTCCCAACGACCTACCACCACCAACTGCCCACCACTACCATCACACCACTACCACCAACGACCCATCTTTACCACCGCTAATGACCCATCATTACCATCATAGCATGTCAAAGAAGACCACTCCTTCCAACCACAATCATTCCTGCCACCACCACCAAACAGGAAATTGTCATTGTAAAATTTTACTCCCTTCGTCCCAATGTGAATGACCAAAAAACTTCCAAATTTTCTCTTTATCAACAGCAAATTTGAAAAAAGTTTGGTCATTCTTTTCGGAAAAGATGTAGTAAACAAAACAGAGTTGACTAAAATCAAGAGAAAACAATGAACACACTGAGATCCAACATACACAAACTAACCCACACACCAGATCTGTACAGATCAGTGGATCTACACACACACAAACAAATACACAAGTTCTACGCAGATCTGTAGTGGAAAACATACAGATTCGGGTGATAGAAAGATAGAGAAAGCAAGAGAAAGAGAAAGACAGCGAGAAAAGAGAGAGAGACTTACCTGAGGCGGCGACGATGTTTCATATATGGGTGGTTGTTAAGGAGATGCGACGGTAAAGAAGAAGTGCGAATGGGTGTTGGGAAGGGAAAGTGGTGGGGGGAGACAGTGGAAGGGTGGCGGGGTGACAACAAGAAGGGGAAGGGAAAGAAGAGGAGGGGATGAAATTCAATAACTTCTTGAAGTCCTCCCGAGTTTAGCAAGAAAAAGGAAGGAAAAGAATTGAATTACACTTGTACTCTTAATGAAAAGAAAGGAAAGAATTATACTTGAGGGGTAAAATAGGTTTAACCAATAATTTTGTTTTATAATATTTCTTTTCATTCCAATTCCTCCCACCTTTGGGAGGATTGTGTAGCAGAGAAAATTTTTTAAAAAAATCATTCATTTTCCTTCTACTTCCTTTCTGAAAAACTGGGGAGCAATTTTAGGGAGGAAAAAATATTAAATTTCCTTTCATTTCTTTTCCTTTCTCTCGTTTTTAAAACTCGGGAGTGCACCCTAAAAGATTTCTATGTAGTAGGGGTGAAATGAAATGGAGAGGGATGGATTAAGGTTTTCTCGTAGTGGGTTTGAGTCATAGGGCTTGGCCTGATGGTTAAGAGTAGTTAATTGGGGGTTTAATTTAAGATCATTAGAGTAAATTGTATGGGGTACACTCAAGATAAAAGTAATTTAAAATTTTCATTTTGGTAAGTCCTATTTTTAGTGGGATGTCTAAAAAAGCAAAATGTCATGTTTCAAATGAGATGGGGGATGTATTAATATTGTACTAAGATTATTTTGAAATCTAAATGTTTTAAATATACAGTTTTTTATTGGTTCATACATGGTTTGCATTATATTAATATTTTTGTACTAAGATTATTTTATGATTTAAGAATGTGGCATGCTAAAATCATAGAACAAAAATTAGTTTTTCCTTATGTTTAGAAAAAAAACATCTTTTGAAAATGTATTATGACATTTTTGTAAATAATCAAAACTTATTTAAACCATAAAGTGATATTTAATTGAAACTTATTAAACCATGTGATTGCATTTTAAGAAATAATCGAAATTTATTACAACACATAAGACTCTTATTAACACTATCACTTGCAATTTTTACACTACTGTAAGTACCCCATCTGGATCACTCCTCATCCGACACACGGGAAACACCGCAGACTCACACAAACGTGATCTCGAACACCCGTAGCCTTCAAAAACCCCAAAAACCACCAACCAAATCAAATGGGGCCTTTCTGGGATAAAAAATTACTAAAGGACTTTTTAGAAATTTTGAAAAATTTGGAAAAGCAAGGACAGTCCGTGCGGACCACTTTGCTTCCAGACACAATTATCACAAAATCCTCTTAAAGTCCACAATATTCCCTTAAATTCGGGAAAACCAAAAATTTGGTTTTGCAAGCATGGTCCGTGCGGACCATTTTGCATATTTTTCCCCTATAAATAGAGGGCTCCCCCTCATATTTTACACACATCCTCTCTTCTCCCTCTCCCCCCAGCCTTCAGGTCTCCTTCTAAGACCCTTCGGGGCAATCCCGGTCCCTTTCGATTCCCTCCGGGGCATTTCGAGGCACCTCGTGGTACTCTGAAGCCCTGCTGAGCGCTCCCGAGACGCTCTCGAGCTACCCCGAGGCACTCCCGAAGCCCTGACGGTCCATCCCGAAGCCTTGCCGGTCCATCACGAGGCATTCCGAGCCATCCCGAGGCATCCCGACCCTTTTCGAGCACAACCGACGATCCCGACGCACGCCGGAACTCTGTCCGAGCGCAACCGACGATCCCAACGCACGACGAACCTCTGCCCGAGTCCAGTCAACAAACCTGACACTCCCGAGGCACGCCGAAACTCTGTCCGTAGACACTGGTACATCACGAAGCAATCCCGATCCATCTCGGAACACTATTCAACACTCAAATACTATTCCCCAGCGGAAGACAGACACAAACCAACATTGGTAATGCTTCCTTCCATTACTATTTCAATACATTTCAATACATAGCGTACGATGTAGACATCATACACAGCATGCATTTTTAAAAGCACATACACACACACACACAACTTTTAAAGAAAGAAGGGGTACCGAAAGACTCGTTTTTACGAGGCGACTCGGGTGTGCTTTACTATGCCCTTCCCGAGGAGTAATCTGACCTCCGAACTCAAAAATCTCATCACACAACAACAGTTTTTAAACTAAGCTTTTTTTCAATGTTTTGGGCTAAATCAAAATGGCGTGGCGACTCTGCAAACAAAAACGCAGCGAGACACCTCCTCGACCAACGAGCGCGAGATGCCAGGGCCTACGCGCGAGCCGAATCCGGGTAATTTCAGTTGGCGACTCTGCTGGGGATAATTTTGTTTTAAAAAAAAACTTTTAAACAAAAACAAAAATTTTTTAAAACAATGATGAGGGTCAAACTTTCATTTTACCCCTTTCTTTAACTGTTGTGTGTGTGTGTGCATGTGCTTTACTTTTTATTTACAAAAAAAAATAAAAATACAAAAAATGCATCAATATACATCTGTGTACATACATTTAAAATTCCTCAAAAACTTCTGTTTTACTCAGAAAAAGAATTTTAGTGACCGCACACTACTCGCACTGCTGCCTCGGTACACCGCACGCTACGCGCACTTGCTGCCTCAGTACACTGCACACTACAACCCTCAACTCGGAGTGGTCTCAGTTGCAGTCCGTTTGGTCTTCCTAGGCCTCTTGGACGCGCACGAGATCATTCCAAACATCCCATCCTAGCCAGTGTCAACCCTGCACGCTTGTGTCACACTCTGTCCAGACTCGGTTGCTTTTTACCCAGTCCGTGTCATACAGCCTGGATACATATCCCATGCCGGCCTTTTTCTGGGTCGAAGCTCAAAACTCAAGATCCCTTGCGCAAGCAAGACGATTAAAGGTCATGCTAAAATCTTGATCCGATCTTGATTTCCGAAGCTACACCCAGATGATGCTCCGTCCCGGATATACATCCATGCCCACATGACACCATGTCATCAAGCCTTTGATACGTCAGCCATGACAATATGACCTAGCCAACGCCTAACGTCACAGATCCCTTGCGCAAGTAAGGTAAAGAGAGGTCATGCCGAACTCTCGACCAGATCTTGACTCAGGTGCCGACTCGGCTCACTATTCATATGGCCGATGCATTAAAATGAACATGACAGACTCGGTCCTTAGGTTCGATTTTTTCTTTTAGGCCGGTGGAAACCGCTTGCCCTATAGGACCCTCGCCCGGGGCTGTCCACCCCGGGATGTCGAAATACAGGTGCAAAACGAGGGGCTTATAGCCGCACAGATGGTCTCCACTGACCCAGGATCTAGCATAGTTGCGAAAAAGAAGAGCAATATTTTCCAACCTACCTAGGATTCTGAGAAAACACTGTTTTAAGTAAATTCAAACAACAAAAAAAAATCATAAATAAATAACGGAAGCTGCATGTCACATGAGCTTTTCCCCTTTATCCAAAAAGGCCTTCCCATGTCTAAACCTTACCTGTCACCCCCTCCAGTGAACCGAGAGTGGTTGAGAGTACCCGGAACTGTTCTTCCAAAGGTCAAAGCCGCAAGGTCCCACATCCTTCCCTGGGCATGTACAGCCCACCAGTGGCAGTCCATCAACTCCCCATGGCCAGGTCGGCAGATAACAACGAGGAAAACGAGATCTTACCCCCGAGAAATTTCCCAACGATGGAGGAAGTTTGGCAAGCTGTCATAGCCCTCGAAAAATGCCAAGGCGAGCAACAGGCCAGGATCGAAGATGCCATGCACCATTTCGGAACATTGGCCACCCACAACCACCTGGGGCTCCCAAGGACGCACCCGCTCCTGCAGCTCCCAATGTCTCTCATCGTCCCCCGAAATACAATCTTTTGCCCTCATACGAGCCCTGCAGCTACGACATGAAGCCACAAGACCCCCCCCCCCCCAAGAATAAACGTGCCTGGTCAATGTCCCGAAGTCCCAATACCCCCGCAAAATGATGAACACATCTGGTGGGACGTCTGCGACTGCCCTGCTTGTCTGGAAAGGGACTTCCAAGACGAAATAAATGAGGATCGCCCTCCAAGAAAGAAGAAACTCTCTTCTCAACGAAAACTGAAGAAGAGATACGAAGCTGGCGATCCCACAGTCGGAACCCTCGGAGAACCGTCAGGCAAGTTTGACTACTACGTCATCTACTCCAGCAAATCTCCTCAGCCTAGCTCTACGCAAGACCACGATAACTTCTGCGCCATGATCAGCTGGGACGAGCTCTGCACATCCACCAACGGCCCAAGGGTCCAAACACACCAACCCCTATCTTGGGAAGACATCAAAGCCACCGTTGACGCTTCAACAAAAGTAATAACAAATGAATGAACTGAAATGCGAAGCATGGCCCTACGCCAAACAAGGCCCTCCCATGACAGAGTGGGGAAACAAGTAAAGCAGTAAAGCCAGAGGTGAACGTACTGACACGTTCCGGCCAAATCTCGGTAAATCCTCCAAGTAGAGACAAAAGGCCAGCCATACATGAGCCTCGAACCGAAAAGGGCTCCTATGCCAAAGAAGCTGAAACTCTTGACCCAAAGGCTGAAGATCCAATCTTAACTCAGCTCAAGCGCACGCAGGCCAACATTTCCCTCTGGTCCTTACTCACTTCCTCTTACGCGCACAAACTCAAGCTGGAGGAAAGCCTGGCCCAAACCATGGTACCTATCAACGTGACACCGCATGAAGCGGTCCGTATGATCGACAACGTTCACTACAAAGAACATCATCACTTTCACTGAGCTCGACCTCCCAAAATTTGGGCTGACCACAATGAACCTCTCTACATAACAGTTCAACTTGACGAGCGCTGCCTCCCTCAAGTCTTGGTAGACGGAGGATCAGCCATGAACGTCCTCCCATCCAAAATGATGGAGTTGCTAGGGATCAAGCCAACTGATCTAAAACCTTCAACTCAGACGATCAAAGCATACAACTCGTTGTCTCGCTCAGTCTTAGGGATAGCCACTCTGAACCTGTGGTTCGAAAAATAGATGATCCCGACGGACTTCCAGGTCATCGACATCCCGATCACATTCACAGCCATCTTGGGATGCCCTTGGCTACACCAGATCAATGGGGTGGAATTCACCTTACACTAGTGCGTAAAGTTCGTCCAAGGAACGGATCTCACCATCATCTATGGCGACAGCATAACTACTGAGGGGACCAACACAAACGGCGTCTCAGTCATGGAAATCAAACACGACAACGATGGCATGATGCTGACAGGGTTCACAGTCAAAAGCCCAAAAGCCCAGGTATGCCACATAGACCTGCCCTTGACTTAGGACCGGATCCCTCCTACCATGAAGATGATGAAGCTCATGAACTACATCCCGGGGCTTGGTTTGGGAAAACTCCATCAAGGTACCCAACAAATCATCGAGGTCAAGGAACAAAATACCCGCCATGGCCTAGGATACGTTCTCACTCCCAAAGACGCTGCGGAAAACCGAAAATCTACATGGAAATGCTCCGCTACTGACAAAAGAGGCTTGCACGCAATCTTCGACCTCCGCCCTTACAACTTCGACATGGACCGGTACTTCACAAAGAAAGCCGGCAGTTTGAATGAAGATACAGAAAAGGAGACAGTGCTGATCAACGCCAAAAAAAACTGGCCGACAGCAATGGACAAGCTTCAACAAAGCCTTGAAAGGTTCAGAGGCCTCAAGCCAAACCCCGTCAGAAGAGCATTCCTCGACGCACCAACTCTACCGGGACCCACTACCACCACAATTCACAATGAATTTTGGTTCGGGAAAACCCCCTCTTTGGCGAAAGAACTCGAAAAACTCTCTGTCAACATCCCTGCCACAAAGGATCGGGACGAGTCTACATTCGAACTAGCAATGCCCAAGACAAAGACGGAAGACTCACGACCGCTCTGAATGAGCCATTGCTACAACAACTTTTCAGCGAAGAAATCGAGGTGCCAGACCTAATCGATTTTTTTTTCTGATAACTCCATGGTAGCCATGATTGGGAACAGCAGCGCGAAGCCTTTCGACCTTCGCCTACTTTCAAGCTCATCAACATTGCCACTCAAGAACTAGACCACCTTCTCCGGACCCGCCGCCAGCAAGAAGGAAACGATCGAAGAACTTGGTCTAACCCCTCGCGTCCTAGAGTCCAGAGTCAAAACACATTCTGAGTCCATTATCTTTGAATTTGAGTCTCTCGAGTCATCCGATGGCCTTACGCCGGAAGATTACGAACTCATAGCCAATAATGTATTCCCATACGCTTTCAATAAAAGGCTCAACCTTTCTAGATATCCTTCCATTGCATCTTTAACGAAAGAGTTAACTAAATCACAAACAGTTAATAACTATTCATCTAATAAAGAAGCAGACACATTAATTGAACAAATGCATTAAACAAACATTTAAGCATATTGTCAAATAAGGGAAAAACCTGGCCCAAGCTGTCGAGAAAGGTTTTAATCACAGTGAATTTGGGAACTGCTGAAGAGCTAAAGAGATGCATGTCGGAAGCCTCTTCGCCAGCACAGCGCATCAATCAGATCTTCCAATACCTCAAGAACGGGGAAACCGCCTTCATGGAGGAGGAAGGCCAACGCAAAGAAGGAGTCAAAGCCAAGAGCATCATGGCCCTAAAATGCCTCGCCTCTCACTTTGTCATTCTTGGAGACATGCTATACAAAAAACGCTACCAAGGACCGCTCCTACGCTGCATCAACCAGAAAAAAGCAAATGAGCTTATGAATGAAGTCTACAACGGGTTTTGCGGCCCCCACATGAATGCCAGAGCCCTGATGCAGATCATTCTTCAAATGGGCTACTATTAGATCTCCATGGAGGCAGACTGCATCCACTTTGTCCGAAGCTGCAATAAGTGCCAACGGTTCTCCAATCTCAATCATCTTCCTCCACACGATCTCTACTGCATGACTACGCCCTGGCCCTTCGCCACGTGGGGAATTGACGTCATCGAAAAAATCACTCCGCTAGGCAGCAACGGCCACGAGTTTGTCTTGGTCGCCATCGACTACTTCACAAAATGGGTCGAAGCCAAGTCCTATAAGGTGATAACTTCCAGGAAGGTTGCACATTTCCTCAAGGAAAACATCATATGCCGATACGGCATCCCGAACGAGGTCATATCAGACAACGGCTCCCACTTCGACGGAGAATGCGACAGACTGCTGGCCGAATTCAAGATTTCATTCCACAAGTCCTCTCCCTACAGGCCGCAAACTAACGGCGCAAAGAGAAGCAAAGAAATAAGACCCTCGAAAGGATCATCCGAAAATGACCACACGAGGATGAGATTGGCCCGAGAAGCCGCACCTCGGCACTTTGGGGCTACCGAACATCGCCGAATGCACCACGGGAGAAACCCCATTCGCCCGACATATGGGATGGAAGCAAGATCGCCCGTTGAATTGGAAATTCCCTCACTCGAGCGTTCGGAAAACGAGATCAATGAAGTCGAATGGCTCCGAAGCCGACACAACAAACTGGCTCTGCTAGACGAGCGCCGACTAAAGGCCATGGAGCACATCCGAGCCTACCAAAGCAGAATGGCCAGAGCTTTCGACAAGAAAGTCAAGTCCCGAGACATCAGGGAAGGCGATCTGGTACTCAAGGGAAAGCCTCCCACTCGAACCAACCCGCTGGGAAAATGGGAACTAACATGGATCAGCCCTTTCGTGGTTCAAAAGATCTTCTCCGGAGGTGCCATGAAGCTGTCAGACTTAGACGGAAACCCCTTCATGAATCCAGTCAACGGAAGCAAACTCCGCAGATAATTCGCCTAAAGAAGATCAACTGTGCATCTCTTGGCACTCCTTGTAGTGTCGAACTACGCAGACCTGAGCCCTCTAGTCCGAGGGAACGTAGGCAACCTTAATTGGTCCGGTCTAAAAACACACAAAAATAAAAAAGTTTGGATGTCGACCAAGGCTCCCATCACACTATACACTTTCCAAAACATGTCCCCACCATCACATTGACCAAGTCAAACGACGGCGTCAACATCAAAGGACCACCAGAGGTCACTCAACATCAAAGTTAACAAAAAGCTAAGGGCTTGCCTTCGCCCTAGTACGCTTCGAAAAACCAAACAAACTCAAGCGTAAGCTTTCATAAAAAAGAGCTCAAGCGTAAGCTTTCAAAAAAAGGAGCTCAAGAGGAAGCTTCACAAAAAAAATGAGGTCAAGGACCCAACGCCGACAAACAAGAAGCAGGGGAGTCACGGAAAAGGACCGTCAAAAATGACTTGTCAAGGGACCATCCAACCTTCTCATCCAAACACAAAATACAAATAAAAAAGGATGCCGTCAAGGCTCAGACTGCTTCAGTCCGCAAATACAACAGAAAGATCCAAAGCTGGACGCGGCCAAGGCTCACAAAAGAAGCAAAAAATCAAACAAGAGATCTTGCGTCTCGATAAAGCTTTAAAAGTAAATCACAAATCACAAATGGTTACAACATTTCTTGATGAGTTCAAGCACGGTCTACTCTCAAGTTCACAACATGCTAAAAGGCAGCTTAATACATTTAACAAATAATGTGTCTGCAATGCAATGAATGGATACTTAGGAGGTCATTCCGCGCCAACCGTGCTTATCCCCTCGCCATTCTTCCCTTTCTTCCCTCATCCCCGGCGAGTCTTCTTTTCGCTCCACGCGATCCAACTCGTCTCTCTCATTCCGAGATTAGGGTTCCTCCCCGTAGAGTCAAACAATCCAGCAGCTCGCAGAGCTTCATTTGTCCGTGGCTCGGCCCGGATCTCCTCCCTGCGAGTCTGCAAAAGAGGACCTCTCTCCGTCAGTCGGTCAACTCGAGTCTCGTAGTCAAATAAAACGTCTCCTGTCACATTCTGAGAGTTAGACCAGGCTTTGGCACTTCTATGGTTATAGCAAGGACGACAACCTTGCCCCAAAATCGCTTCACGCCTGCTTCCTAAAACCACTTGGGACTGCCCGACATGCTGCTCGTACCAATCCAGGTACTCGGTGGTCAACACAACACTCTCCCAACGTTGAAGGAGCACCACATGAGGGAAAGCGGAATACTTCATACCCTCAGAAAATACAGAAAAGCATCAGAAGCTGCCATACAAAAAGAAGCCACCTCCGCAGTGGCGATGTCATCCCAGCCCAGCAAAGGCTCCTGCTGAGATACAAGCGACGGAATATAGAAGGAGAACCAAGACAAACCTGGAACTCTGACAACATAGGACCCTTCCTGAAAGGCCCTCCTAGTCTCAATCCCCAGTAAGGAACCCACTAACGGATCTGATGCGTACCAAGCTGTGCCATCCATCTCTCCCAGGCTAACTGATCCATATCCAATACAAGAGGTCGCTGAGCAAACGTACCAAGCTGTGCCATCCATCTCTCTTGCAACCACAAGGTGTGCAAAGCAGGGCTTCCCCCTCTCATGAACCTATCCCTAGTCGCCAGACGGTCAATGCCGTAAAGGGTCTCCCCAAAGACCAACGTAACAATATCCTCTCCGGCTCGGCAAGGTGCCTTACCACATCCAAGAAAGCGATGTCACATACCCTGCGGAGCCGACCATGAAAAGCGTCGCTATCACGCATAAGGCAAATGCATCCTACGAGACATCTCTCTCATCATTCTCATAAACCGCTCCGACAAATAGCAGTAAATGTCAATATGACCCGTAATCAAAAGTCATACCCTGCACTTCTTCCAACGAAGTCCGAAGAAAGCATACAAGCTTCACACTCACGGCCACACCGCTAATCAAAGGAAGCGAGATGGCCTCCACCTCCGGTCCTCCAATCAAAGCCCAAAAATCCTCAAAGGTGGGAGTGACCTCATTGTAGGAGAAGCTATACACATGCCTCCTAACATCCCAGAACTTCACGGCAGCCCGTAACAATTCCCAATCAGGAACTAACTTCTTAAGGGACCAAACCGAGCAAAGTCGAAACCTCATCTCGAAAGCCCGCTTATTGTGCCTCATGTGGATCCTCATCCACGTTTTGAGCTGCTCAAGGAAGAACGCTTGCCTCTCTTTTGAAAACCTCGGCAAAACTCTCGAAACAAATGAAGAATCCATGGCAAATGTGGAGGTTTCTAGAGAAAATGAGGAAGAAAGCTCGAAATGACTGCAAATGGGAAGTGGGGAAAGTCTAGACTTTCTGTGGCTCTAATTTCCTTCCCAAAATCAAGGCATGTCCGCACGGACCACTTTGCATGCTGGATGGATCCGTGCGGACCACTTTGCAGCATGGCCCCACATTTTCAGCAAACTGCAAAACAACTACTGCTCTCGGCAGGACCTTGCCCCAAACTGCTCAAAAGCCTGGCCAAAGCCTTTTCCGGCCACCATACACTAACCATAAATGCATTCCCAGCTCATGTGACATGCACAAAAAACTAGCAACAATCAATCCTCGGGAATCGCAAAATACGGCATTACATCTCAAATAAAATACTTTGTTGTGCATATACAAATGTTTTATTACAGGTACAAAATGTCTGTTGCTAAACAAAAAAAAACAACGGAAAGAGGGAAAGCAAATGAGCCCTACTCCGACTCATCATCATCAACCTCCACAAATGAGAAATCCGGCATCTCGGCAAACTCGCCAGTCACACCCTCATCATCGGAATACTGGACCCCCTCCTCGGGCGAGTACTCGAAGTACTCCGAAGGATCAAACCCAGTGAAGGGATCAAAGAAGGGATGCGTAAGAACCCTCTCCCCGTACATCCGGTGGAGGAAAGAATCGATGAAGGGTCTGCGGCCTCTGGGCCCCCGAAGACGTCCCTGCATCAAGACTCTGCCGCCCCTGAATCGGTACCTCCGGCTGTGGCCCTGGCTTAGCCCTCAATGAAGGAGTATCCGCAGACCTCCTCGAAGGCATTGGATCGAACGCCGCCACGTGCCGCAAAGACCTGCAAGACAGCTTCCCCGCTAGCTTCTTTGCAAAAGACCTCAGTCCCACAAATCGACGGGTCAGCGTATCAAAGGATCTCCCTGAGACCTGCGCAAGCAAACAACCAAAGAAACGCTCAGCAAAAGAGATATAATCATACTCGACAAAAGAGAAAAATACATAAAGGATGCCAAGATGGAAAAGAGTAAGCACACTCACCGGAGCATCCGGGTCAACCCGATAGCAAGCAAGCAGAGCCCGCTTCCGGGATAGGCACCGACACCCTCCTCCTCAAAGAGTCCCCGCGGACATACGTGAAGTCCATCCCAGGCACCAGAACATCTAGAGGACATGGTGGGCCACCCTGCCTCTCCCTCGCCAACACCTGTGGCGTCCTCAACTTCCGCCTAACAAAGGCCCCATACTCCTCGCCATACAAGATGAACTCCTCAGCGCTCACGCCATCCCGGTACCTATCATACTCCATCACGTCCATATCAAAAGGACTCATCATACCGAAGGGCGGATCCCTCGGAGCCACAGGGGGGCTCGCCTGCGCCATGCTGCCAGAAGACCCTCTCCCCCAGATGCATGACATCGCAAGTAAGTGTTGGGTTTCAAGGTTCCATGCGCAGCGGAATTTTAGCATTAATAACTTAAAACCCATGAGCCTAGGATCCGTTCTATACGATTAAATTGAATACCTACGAGATAGATTTACCAACCTTAATCGCTTTCCGATTTTGATCTATCGAACGTATAATTATGTGATTCGTAATCACAAACTTTGATCTTCAAATCTTCGAATCTTCAACTCCTTTGGATCTTCAGATTTGAACTCTAGGCCTTTTATTTGTTTGAACAAATAAAGACCCTCTTTTGGTAATCCACACAAATATGAATGTCGAGAACGATTCTCGGATTGGAAATTGCTAGATTCCAAAAACTTATGGAAGAATATTGAGAGGACTTTTGATTGTGATTTTCTATTGAAAAATTCGGCTAGCTTTTAGGGTTGATGCCCCTCTCATATTTATACTACAATAGCATGAATATGTTTCCTAATCAAATTAGGAGAACAGCCGTCACCCACGCCCGGTGGCTCAATATGTCGCGCGGTATACTTAGCCACCGGCTAAGTATGTCGCGTGACAAAGGTAGCGCTCGTAAACTCTCAATCATTCTTCCTCTAGTTTCAATCAAAAACATTCTAAGTGTGTGTGACCCAATAGGATTGTATTATGTTGGCAATGAGTCCGATCACATCGACCCTCATAAGACATAAGCGGACTCTAGCAAGCCATTATGTCTACCCAAATAATACAACATAAGAGTTCATGCTTCCATAATAGTAATAATTTCACAATCCCTTTGTCACACGATGTCATATTGAACATAAGTCATGGTCATTGTCAACTTACATTGTTCAATGCTTTCTCGATTCCGAATATGTTGATCAACCAAGTATCCATGATCTCTATCATGTTCCTTGAGTGTGGCCACACATTTCATCAACACTATTCTATGAGGGGCCCAAGCCGACATCTCTCTTACGAGGGACAAATCCCATCTTGACTTATCATTCTTCCCTACAGAATCCCGTAATGCCAACATAGCCCTTATTGCTACCCTGCTAAGGATAACTTTAGACTACATCTAACAACACGTTCATCAAGTGGAAGACAATGATAATCTCGTGTCTAAGGATTCTAATGACACTACTATTTTGAGATTTAATTATGACATTAGACCATGACATAAATCTCAAGCGGGTCAAGTCCAAATACTTGTTCTCTAACAAGTACCCATAAATCCAATGTGTATCTCTATGCAAATAATCATAATATGATTATCCATTAGCATTTATACTAGTTATTTACAAGTTGTAATGTGCATCTTCATGCATATGATCATCTCTATGTTCATCCATTACCAACTTTCACTAAATAACTAGGGACACATTAATATAATAAACATGCAAAACATATATTAATCAAAATAAAATTTCTCTTTTATTAATGATAAAGACGATACATAAAGGTTTATATAAACTATAAGCCTAGGGCACAAACACTAACACCTCCCACTTGCACTAGGCCCAATCTCCCATGTATCGTATACCCATGGACCTAACATGACCATCGTGCTTTGCTTGTGCTAGTGGCTTTGTAAGCGGATCGCTAATGTTGTCGTCGGTTGATACTCGCATATCTTGACATCTCCTCTTTCTATGATTTCTCGAATCACATGGAAACGTCTAAGAATGTGTTTGGATCTTTGGTGTGACCTTGGTTCCTTTGCTTGTGCAATGGCACCATTGTTGTCACAAGAAAGTTTCATCGGATTAGTGATACTTGGAACAACTTCCAAATCACTAACGAACTTCTTGATCCAAATCGCCTCTTTAGCCGCATCGGATGCCGCTATGTACTCGGCCTCGCTTGTAGAATCACCGTGGTACTTTGCTTGGAACTCTTCCAACAAACCGCACCTCCGTTAAGCATAAACACAAACCCCGATTGCGACTTAAAGTCATCTTTGTCGGTTTGAAAGCTAGCATCTCGTGTAGCCTTACAACAAGATCTTCTTCCATTCCTCCAAAACCAAGAACACATCCTTAGTTCTTCGTAAGTACTTAAGGATGGTCTTGATCGCTATCCAATGGCTTTCGCCCGGATTAGATTGGTATCGACTCGTGGTGCTCAAAGCATATGAGACATCCGGTCTAGCGCATATCATGGCGTACATGATGGATCCAATTGCCGAAGCATATGGAATCGCAGCCATTCTCTTTTGCTCATCAATAGTCTTAGGACATTGATTCTTGCTAAGAGTTACGCCATGACTCTACCGGCAAGTTCCCTCTCTTAGAATTTTCCATCTTGAATCTTCTAAGGACCTTGTCGATATATGTACTTTGACTCAAACCAATCATCCTTCTAGATCTATCTCTATAGATCTTAATGCCAAGAATATAAGAGGCTTCACTCCATATCTTTCATTGAAAAACACTTTCCTAACCAAGACTTGATACCAAGTGCGGGAATGTCATTTCCAATGATTAAGATATCATCGACATACGTATTAGAAAAAGCACTTTGCTCCCACTCGATTTTCTTGTATACACAAGGTTCATCTTCATTTTTGATGAAACCAAACTCTTTGACCGATTCATCAAAACGTAGATTCCAACTCCTAGAAGCTTGCTTTAATCCATATATGGACCTTTGCAACTTGCACACTTTATTAGAATTCTTTGGATCGACAAAACCTTCGGGTTGTGTCATATACACATCCTCAAGTAACTTCCCATTTAGGAAAGCTGTTTTGACATCCATTTGCCATATCTCATAGTCATAATATGCGGCTATGGCAATCAGAATTCTAATAGACTTAAGCATCGCAACAGCGAAAAGGTTTCATCATAGTCTATACCATGAGTCCGCCTATATCCCTTTGCTACAAGCCTAGCTTTGTAAGTGTGCACCTTCCCATCCATGTCGGTCTTTTTCTTGAAGACCCACTTGCACCCTATGGTTTTTGCACCTTCGGTGGATCAATCAAGTTCCAAACTTGATTATCATCCATGGATTGGATTTCGACTTCATGGCTCCAAGCCATTTTTCCGAATCCGGAGCGGACATCGCCTCTTGATAGGAAGTCGGTTCGTCATTCTCAATGACTTCCACTTCATTACTTTCCGATACAAGAAATCCATATCTCTCGGGCTCGGATCGTAACCTATCGTATCGACGACGGACTTGAGTATCTTGAACCGGTTCCACAACTCCTTGTGAACTTGGTTCCGTCTCTACCCTTGGCTCAATGTTGTCTTCGGGTTCTTGAACTTCTTCAAGATCAATTTTGCTCCCACTAGTTCCCTTATTGAGAAACCTGCTTTCTCAAGGAAGGTACCATATTGAGCAACAAATACTTTGTTCTCAAGGCGGTTGTAAAATTGATATCCTTTTGTTTCCTTAGGATAACCCACGAAGACACATTTGTCGATTTTGGTTCTAGCTTATCTGAGACAAGTCTCTTCACATAAGCATCGCAACCCCAAATCTTCATGAAAGAAATATTCGGTTTCTTTCCCCACCACATCTCATATGGTGATTTAGGAGCCGATTTAGTAGGAACTCGTTTAGTGTGAAAGCCGCAGCCTCTAATGCATGTCCCCAAAAGGATATAGGAAGGTCAACTTGACTCATCATCGATCGAACCATGTCCAACAAGGTTCTATTTCTCCTCTCCGACACCCCATTCCATTGTGGTGTCGCAGTGGAGATAACTCGAAACGATTCCACGCTTTTGAGATGATAGTCAAATTCTTGGCTCAAATATTCGCCACCTCGATCGGATCGAAGTGCTTTAATCGTCTTGCCAAGTTGATTTTGTACTTCATTTTGAAATATTCGAAATATCTCAAACGCTTCACTTTTGTGCTTCATCGTATAGACATAGCCATATCTTGATAAGTCATCGGTGAACGTAATGAAGTACCGAAATCCGCCTCTAGCAATGCTGCTCATTGGTCCACATACATCGGTATGTACTAGACCCAATAAGTCACTAGCCCTTTCACTACTCTTAGTGTAAGGTGGTTTGGTCATTTTTCCCAATAAACAAGATTCGCAAACATCATATGATTCATAATCACATGAGTCTAAGTATCCATCTTTATGGAGTTTAGAAATGCGTTTCTCATTTATGTGACCAAGCCGGCAATGCCACATGAATGTGTTGTTCACATCATTTGGTTTGGACTTCTTACTCACATTATAAATATTTTCAATATTACTTTCTTTCTCAACATTAAGGACATAAAGGCCATTAAATGAGTTTGCAATACCATAAAGCATATCATTTAAATAGATAGATAACTTATTATTCGCAATAATAAAGTTAAATCCTTCTTTGTCCAAATAAGAAACTCAAATAATATTTCTACTCAAATCCGAACATAATAACAATTGTTCAAAACAAGTATTAGTCCACTAGGTAAAGTGACTTCATAAGTCCCTACGGCTAATGCAAAGAACACTTGCTCCATTCCCTACACGTAGGTCTACTTCACCTTGTTTGAGTAGCCTTCTATCTTTTAGTCCTTGCACATTTAGACAAATGTGGGATCCACATCCAAGATCACATACCCAAGAACTAGAAGTAGAAAGGAAAATATCTATAACATAGATACTTGAATCAAAAGAGCAATCATATTGCCCTTTTTCATACCTTCCTTATTAGCCTTGCAGTTTTGCTTCCAATGATCAATCTCATTGTCATGGAAGTAAACCGCATCCTTTTGAGATTTTTTTAGTTTAGCCTCAGTGGCAATGGCAACCTTTGCCTTAGGCTTAGCAACACTTGCTTTACCTTTGCCCTTTTCAATGACGGATCGCAAAGGATGAGTTTTGTTTAATGCCATTTGATCTACAATAAGATATGCAACATATGAACACATATAAGTATCCAACACATTTATCATTCAAGAGACAAATATAGTATTTCACAAATACTCCCACTAAATTATACACCTTCAAATACAAGCATGTATCATATAATTACAATGGGCTAAGATCCATATTTCACTTCAATTTTGGTTTAACTGAGTCAATGCCCAAAATTAAGTTATTTAGGTAGATAACATTTATCAATCACATCATATGTGACTCTTAGATCCTTTATGAGATTTTAGACATCATATGTCAAAACATGTTTTAATCTCATCTTATGCCTTGGGTCAAAACTCTTTTGAAAGCACCAATTAAGTCTAACCAATTTCAAACGTATGAGATACATAGAACGATGCACCCAACTGAGTCGAAACTACATCAACCCTTATCTCATCTTGCTCCATACTAGAATAGAATGATGTACCCAACCGAGTCGAAACTACATCAACCTATCCCAATACTTCTCAAGTGTTTTACTTTCGGGTGGCATAAAACTTAAACATTAAATGAAGGTTCTTTAAAAATAGATTATAAGCATATCAACAAAGATAATCAGTAAAGTACACCGTAAGTTCCCAGAAACCGGTGAGCCACAAGGACTACTTAAGTACCCAATCCTTAGACGTAACTCTCCTAGACATGTACAACTACAATATCGCTTTGATTGCAACATAATTCTACTTGTAAAGCCGACTTGTTTCATAAACAATCGTACACTAACTTGTTTCTCATAAACAATTAGTAAACCATAATTCAATGTTCAAAACATTCTAGAATTATAACAGCTTCTTCATGCAATGCAATAATTAATAAAACACCTTTTAAACAATTAAGCAAGCATAAGAACACAAAATAATCATGCAACGCAACAATTAAATAAACATCTTTTAATTAATTAAGCAAGCATAAGAACATATAATAATCATGCAACGCAACAATTAAATAAACATCTTTTAATTAATTAAGCAAGTATAAGAACATATAATATTCATGCAACGCAACAATTAAATAAACATCTTTTAATTAATTAAGCAGCATAATTATTATACAATTCTAGCATAGATTTATAAACAGATTTGTTTCTCATAAACAATCGTATTCCTTCAAATTTTGCGTAAACCGACTTGTTTCTCATAAACAATCGTAAAACCAAAATTTAATGTTTCAACCAAACATTTAGGAATTCTCAATTCAATGTTTCAACTAAACATCTAATAAAATTCTTAACACTTAAGAACAAATAATTCATGCATCGCAATAATTAATAAAAACACATTTAAATTAATTAAGCATGCATAAATAATGAATTAATCTAGCATAGACCTATAAACTTAATTTCCGTAAATTTATAGCATCCAGATTAAGACATAAAACATCTCGCATTATCAACATAATCACAGACAGCGTAAAATTTAAACAAACCGATTCGCCAGATCCGGCTTATTATGTCGCGTGACATAATCAGCCAAAGGGCTAGTTATGTCGCGTGACATAACCGGCCGTATAACCAGATTTCTCATGTGGCCTACTATGTCGCACGACATAGGTAGCCGTCGCAGGATTTCCAGATTTCAATCAATTCAGATTATATGCAATTAAATCATATAAACAACTTTTTAACAGATTTAATTCAACATAATCGTAAATCGATTTAACATAGATTAGCAAATTGTTTCACATAAACAATTAAATCTAATTCATACAAAGCAAGCCTAGAACATTTATAAACAATTTATAACGACTTTCTAGCATGCCAATTCGAATCTAACCATACGAACGGGGCTCGATACCACCGCTGGGTTTCAAGGTTCCATGCGCAATGAATTTTAGCATTAATAACTTAAAACCCATGAGCCTAGGATCCGTTCTATACGATTAAATTGAATACCTACGAGATAGATTTACCAACCTTAATCGCTTCCGATTTTGATCTATCGAACGTATAATTATGTGATTCGTAATCACAAACTTTGATCTTCAAATCTTCGAATCTTCAACTCCTTTGGATCTTCGTATTTGAACTCTAGGCCTTTTATTTGTTTGAACAAATAAAGACCCTCTTTGGTAATCCACACAAATATGAATGTCGAGAACGATTCTCGGATTGGGAATTGCTAGATTCCAAAAACTTATGGAAGAATATTGAGAGGACTTTTGATTGTGATTTTCTATTGAAAAATTCGGCTAGCTTTTAGGGTTGATGTACTCTCTCATATTTATACTACAATAGCATGAATATGTTTCCTAATCAAATTAGGAGAACAGCCGCCACCCACGCCCGGTGGCTCAATATGTCGCGCGGTATACTTAGCCACCGGCTAAGTATGTCGCGTGACAAAGGTAGCGCTCGAAACTCTCAATCATTCTTCCTCTAGTTTCAATCAAAAACATTCTAAGTGTGTGTGACCCAATAGGATTGTATTATGTTGGCAATGAGTCCGATCACATCGACCCTCATAAGACATAAGCGGACTCTAGCAAGCCATTATGTCTACCCAAATAATACAACATAAGAGTTCATGCTTCCATAATAGTAATAATTTCACAATCCCTTTGTCACACGATGTCATATTGAACATAAGTCATGGTCATTGTCAACTTACATTGTTCAATGCTTTCTCGATTCCGAATATGTTGATCAACCAAGTATCCATGATCTCTATCATGTTCCTTGAGTGTGGCCACACATTTCATCAACACTATTCTACGAGGGGCCCAAGCCGACATCTCTCTTACGAGGGACAAATCCCATCTTGACTTATCATTCTTCCCTACAGGAATCCCGTAATGCCAACATAGCACTTATTGCTACCCGGTTAAGGATAACTTTAGACTACATCTAACAACACGTTCATCAAGTGGAAGACAATGATAATCTCAGGTCTAAGGATTCTAATGACACTACTATTTTGAGATTTAATTATGACATTAGACCATGACATAAATCTCAAGCGGGTCAAGTCCAGTCACTTGTTCTCTAACAAGTACCCATAAATCCAATGTGTATCTCTATGCAAATAATCATAATATGATTATCCATTAGCATTTATACTAGTTATTTACAAGTTGTAATGTGCATCTTCATGCATATGATCATCTCTATGTTCATCCATTACCAACTTTCACTAAATAACTAGGGACACAGATTAATATAATAAACATGCAAAACATATATTAATCAAAATAAAATTTCTCTTTTATTAATGATAAAGACGATACATAAAGGTTTATAGAAACTATAAGCCTAGGGCACAAACACTAACAGTAAGGCCCCGCAGCATCTTCCTCTGCCGTGTCACCGTGGGACCACCCTCAAACTCGTCATCGCCATACCGAGTCCAAGGGTACAGCTCAAACCCCGTCGGGCTATCCCTCTCCAGGAACTCCTATACATCCCGATATGCAACGGTGATCTTCCCCCTAGTCGTCCTCCTCTTCCTCAAAGGGCAGGCCCAGCACAGCATGTCAGGGTAGGCCGCCATGGCCTCATCCTCCCGGTCCCACGGCTGGCACCGAAAGATATCATAGCACCACACTTGCAACAAAAAGCAGATAGTGCTTAGAACAAAAGAAAAAGAAGACAGAGAAATGATAAACTACTAAACCACAATCAGCAATAAACTCATACCTTCAGCGCAAAATCAAAGCATCCCAGGGAACTGGCCGCACCCCGGCTAAACCTGTCCATAGCAAAGTAGAGCTCGGCCAAGCCCGCCTCTCCCCAAGCGATCTCACCAACCCTCTCCAAGTCCACCAAACTCTCCAAACAGAGGGAAAAGAGAGGAAGAGGTGTGGTTCGAGAATAGAGTCTCGGAAAGAGCAAACTACGTAAAAGAGCGCCACCGCCACCGTCACTACTCCAAAGGCCCGGCGATTAGCCATGATGTTGGCCGTGATCTGTACCTCCACATCGGTGTACAACATGCCCAAGCCCTTATGAGGGTAGGGCGCAAATCCCAAGAACTCGCCCAAGACCCCATCGGACATCCTGTCCCGCCATCTCACCAGCCTCCATTCAAGGAAAGCTCAGCGATCGCTGCAAAATCAGTAGGACTCATCGTCACCTCTCCCTAGCTAAAGTGGAAGGTATGCGTGGTATCCCATCAGTACTCAGATAGAGCTAAGAAGAAGCCCTTGTTCTTCTGCGTCTCCGCTATCCCGGCCAAGTTCTCCACGAACACACCCAAACCAAAATCAAAGACCAGCCTCTTAGGACTTGGTCTACCCTCCCAGGAGTTCTCCGGCAGGTTCTGCCACACCTCAACCACGGCCTCAAGGGACCCCCTCGACTTCATCCTCTTCGCCTTCCCAGATGACGGCACCTCATCCTGCAGGTAAACACAGCAAAGGTACGTTAATAACAGTACTTAAACAAATATACAAAAAAAATACAAAGCATAAAAGTCCATCCCAACACGGCAAAACACAAGAGCCCATCACAAAAACATGGCACACACGTCACATTTTCAAAACAAAAGCCCGTCACAAAAACACGGCATGCACTACGCGACACATTTTTAAAAGCCCGTCACGAAAAACACGGCATACATTGCACATAAATTTCCCCACGGAAAACGTCACAAAAACACAACACACGTGACACCTTTCAAATAAAGACTGTCTCTACACGGCAATTTTGCAAACAAGAGCCCTGAAATTACCCGAGATCCGGCTCGCGCGCGGGGTCCCCCGGCATCTCGCATTTCGCTCGCAGTTCGGGAAGTCGCCCAGATCCGATAGGCAGCGCGTTCGCACCCCGGCATCTGGCTCGTTCCGCTTTGCGGTGTTGGAGAATGTCTCACCGTGTTTTTGCTTGTAGAGTCGCCACGCCGTTTTTATTAAGCCCAAAACATTGAAAAAGGGCATCAGTTTAAAAATAAACAGTTTTTGTTGTGTGATGAGATTTTTGAGTTCGGAGATCTGTAAGTACGCCAATCCAATTCGCAACCTTTTCGATGCATTTTAACATAATAAAACTGCATTAAGGGGCGTTTTGGTAAATTCCCGGCCTATCCCGAGACTTCCGGAAACGTTCCATGAGTTTCCCGCGAAGGAAGTACCTTTTGGTACATCATTCATGCCAAAGGACCCCTTGGGAATAAAACCTGTTGGACCTTTTGGGTATTTTCCCGGAATGTTCCGTAAACCGGTTTTGGCGCCAAAAGCGGTTGAGCCACCTTGTGTCACGCGACGGCTTGAGGCATGGAAAGTGGACGCGTAAGGTCGTGCGACATACTAAGGCGGCCAACCTGCGGCCTATAAATAAGACCCTCCCCTCATTGAAATGGATCCCAATTCCACCTGCATTACTCGCCAAAATAGCATTGTGACGAACATCCCAAACACCAAACCTCTCTCTCTCCTACCTTCCAACCCACTAATCCCTCTCATCCAAACCCAATTCTCTACCCACACCAATTGGAACCCTTGGATCGAGCCGTGGAGATCTACAACGAAGAATTGAAGGATTCTATATCTAACTAGATATAGAATTCGTGGAATCAACAAGGGTAACAATTCCCTAACCCTATCTCTCTCTCTCATTTAATTCCTTGCAATTTTATAATTCTATTTTGTTCGGATTCGCAATCGGATCCTAGCTATACGAATTCTATGAATCCCAATCGCAATCTCTGTTTAACTTGCCTAGATTGTGTAATTGAGCTCATATTGATTGATTTGGTTGAATTTGGTGTTTGAGCCCCCAAGGGGGTGTGGATCTATCCATATCCACACTCCCTGGGTCGATTCGATGTTGTTTATGTTTTTCGTTCATAATTCAGCTTGTTAATTAGATCTGTATAGCTTCTGTTAATTTCTGAATTCATATTGTAAGGTTTCTGCAGAAGGCTCATATGTGTCACGCGACACCTTCGTCCTCAAGTGATCCTGTGTCACGCGACACATGTGGTCACTGGTACGATGTGTCATGCGACACACATGACCCATCTGCAGTGACTCTTTTCCTTTGTAACCTGCTCTAGTTTGTTTGTATCAGGGATGTGGCCTCCCTAAATAATGGGCTCACAATATGTAATTTCTCGTTTCATAATTAATAAGATGCATTTTATCACATTTCGTTTATTATCGATATTTGCACACACTTTGGATTTACTTGGATGTGTTTGATTGAAAGACTCGTCTATGGACGAGGCGTGTTGGGTGAACTCTCGGTTCTTCCCAACACGTAACCTGACCCCCGAACTCATGTTTTCTCTCTAAAACAAAGGTTTTCAATGTTTCCTCTTAAAACGGCGTGGCGACTCCTTTTCATTTTCTATTTTTCGGGCGAGCGCACATTCAGTGGCGACTCTGCTGGGGATTTCACTTGAAAACCTGTTTTTCAAGTGTTAAGTGGGTCAAGCTTTCGTTTAGTCAAAAAAACATCCAATGCATCCATGTTGTGTACATTATTCGATAATCATTTGTGATACCTACATTTTGTTGATTATGGAACTTGTGAGCCCTTTGTGCTTGTGGTCATTTGTTGTGCATTGGTATCTCTGTGTTGCTCTTAATATGGTAAAACAGGGGCTAATTTGATGATTTGAGGAGCTGCTGGTTCAGTGACCATCCAAGTCGTGCGACACCTTTGTCTCTGGTTGTCCTGTGTCACGCGACAAAAGGTGGCCACTGAACAGATCATCAGAAGACTGGTTTGAGGGCAGTCCCTTGGACCAAAGCGTGACTCATTTGGTTATTGTTCCCTGTTTGCCTTGTGTGAGGGTGTGTGTTTTGTTCTTAAAAAAAAAAAAACAAATAAAAAAATAATAATAATAATAAAAAAAAAAATCTTGTTTTTTGCAAATAAACGAATTAGTCATCCGCACACTACATCACTTAGATTTAGAACCCTCGGGTGCGATTGACGGCATCGCGGACGGCCATGAAATTCGCCTACGCTTGAGCGCACAAATCAAACCTAAACCCCTAGTGCGTTATAGGTG
Source organism: Adenophora triphylla var. japonica (assembly GCA_022495995.1). Classification (NCBI taxonomy): domain Eukaryota; kingdom Viridiplantae; phylum Streptophyta; class Magnoliopsida; order Asterales; family Campanulaceae; genus Adenophora; species Adenophora triphylla. The sequence continues at coordinate 86,174 of JAFEMH010004774.1, forward strand.
GCACCACACTAAACCTTACCCACGGTTGGTTTTTGATACGATGTTTTCATTACAACAAAAATGAATTGTTTTTGAAAAATATCATAGATTCTTATACCTTCTCCCAAAACCTCATACCTTGTGGGCATGTTGCCAAATGCAACATGATTTCACGTGGGAACATGTCACTCTCATGGCGTGTTCTAAACGAGAGATCATGTCGCATTTCCAACATGTACCGACGAGAGGTCATGCCGGATTTTTTCTTCGAAATTCTTCGAAAAAGACCCGTTATCTTTGCCCAAATTTCCTTAGAAATTTGGACGAACCTCTTCGTTCCATAAAGATGTTAGGGTTTGGTTAGGTATCATTACCTATTATATGTTTCAAAACAAGACATTTGATGTAATTCGAACGCCGCGTCACTAGGTTCCCCCGAGGCATAGTTAGCATGAATAAAGGCTTATCCTTTCCCAACTGTATTTAGGATTTAAAATACCGATTTATACTTGAACATAAATAAATTTGTGTTTGCGTGAGTCTGTCCCGTTTCTTTCCCTCTCCCGTAAAAAAAAAAAAGAAAAAATTTTCCTTTCAAGCACCTTATAAACCCCTCTCTACACCTGCAGCTACGGCGAGTTGGGTCCGCTCATCTGTTTCGGGAGGTCGTTTAATCCGTGTACAAGCAGTGTCGGCTGGTTTAGAATCGAAATGGTCTGGCAATGGAGATGTTTTTTTCGCTCAGTCCGCCGGAGGCTCGGTGACAGGGGGTCGACAAGTTTGAATGAGATGACTACGTAAGAATTGAGGGTGATCTTTGGAAGCCGCTCTAGCTCGGGAGCGTGAGGCTTGTCTCTTAGTTCAAAATGCCAAGTCTCGTGAAGAAGGAGCTCACAACCGATTCGTAGGAGCTATGAGAGCCAAAGGGATTGCGGTACTTCGTCGGGAGGATGGTTCCTACGAAGAGATTACGGAAGATAGCCACAACGAAATCGGATCCGCTTCACCTGCTCGGCCAAACCGGCCTAGCTACAATACGATGCCTCCCCCGGTGAATTACGTTCGGCATTACGATCAAGTAGCTTCTACAGAATGGTGGCAAGTGACCAAGGAAGACTCATTCCCCCGTCTTCTCAAGGGTATGGCCAAGGTTATCCAACAACAGCGAAATGACGGTCGGCCCACAAATTTCTTTGATCTCACTGCTTCCCAACTCCTAATGCTCCGGCACCACGGTTTCGGCATGGACCTCGGCTTCGAACCGGCTTTTCCCGGCCTCGGATACGGTGTGTATCCGGATGGTTATCATGGTGTTCGGTATGGTGTTCAGCAGAATGGTCGATGGCTCTCGGAAATCGAGATAGTTCAGACGGTGTCTCAAGGTACCAGCCCAGACTCAAGACAGGTTTTCTCAACCAACAGTATGTTCCACCCTTACTCGGCATATTTATGGTTCCACCCCTTACTCGGCTCCGTGTGTCGGCTCGGGATTATCTTCTTTTGGTCGATGCAAAAGTCAGTCGGCGCAATACAACTCCCAGAATCTCGGTAGGCAATTCAACGGTTATGATATGTATGGGAACAAGATTCCGAGCGCGATTAGCTTGTTGGACAGCAATATTGGAATTCCTAGTACTTTTGGTCTTCCACCAACCGCTTTGCCCATGGGACCTAATTCTGATTTCCCAATACCGTCGTCAACGGTGGCTCCTGCAATTCCTCAGACTTCAAGTTTGGCACCGTAAGTAGCCGCTTTCTTTGAAACAGATGCAACAACAGATTGACAGATTAACCGTGGGTTCTAGTGGTCTTAAAGTCGTGGATCCCGCCCAAGTGACACCTTTGCCGCACAAGTTTAAGATGCCCAAGCTGGATTTTGATGGTACCGCCTGTCCAAAGACGCATGTAGATACTTATGTGATGACAATGGGGGCAATGGGCTGCACTCCCGAATTCATGGCTTCCCACTTCCACCTAACTTTGAAAGGATCGGCACTTACAAGGTTTTTAACTTTGAAGCAAGAATGCCGTACTACTTGGAGCCAGATAACAGAAGCCTTCCTAGAGAAGTACAAGGGTAATTTGGAGTGGCGTACCACGCGGGATGATCTAGTGGGGACAATTCAGAAGTCGGATGAGTCAATCACAGAATTCTACAAGCGTTGGAATGCTAAGCTCAACGAGTTATCGGAACCAATCCCCCTCCAAGACCAGAAGGACATCTTTCTATCATGTGTTAAGCCAGCACTTAGAGAAGCCATTGGGAAAGGATGGTACCCAGATCTGCGAGAGATGGTGGGGATGGGAGCAAGGAGTGAGAATAAGTTGTTCAACCAAACTCCAAGTGCAAACACCACTAACAACAACAGTGGTGGAAGTTACCGATATCGGGCATCCAATCCTGTCTCAGCAATGGCGCCGAGAGGAAGAGAACCGGCCAAGGAAAATAGTATCAATAATCTTCAAAAGGGAGGTAACAACATGCAGAATGTGATGAGGCTTCCCTTTAAGCCACAACCGAGGTTTGATGATTTGGGTATGTCAACGGAGGAAGTTTTTAACGGTTTGCTACGAACTGGCATGATAAAGCCATTGGAGAACTACAGTCCTGCTCGCCCTAATCCTCACATGGATGCTAGCAAGTATTGCCGTTTCCACCAATTTCCAGGGCACACTACGAACTCCTGTTTGACTCTCAAGAAGATAATCCAGGGTTTAGTGGACGACAAGAAGATAGAAAAATCTCCTCGCCCGAATATTGTCAACAATCCTCTGCCGAACAGCAATGTGAACCTTATTGACTTTGAGAATGATTATTTTGTCAATGTATTAGAATTTGGGGAACCCGTAGTTGGGGATGATAGCAATGGATGTAATGGGGTCGAAACTGATGTAATTTCCTGTTCTGATGAAATGAAAGATAACTTCTATTATGTTACGTATCTCGATGATTTACATGATGTGAATAATATTGTTGAACTTGATGATTACGAAGAACGCTTGATTGTTAATGCTATATCTTCAATGACTCCTAGAGAATCCCCAATCTCCTTGGAGGAACTCAGAATAGCGGCTAGTTGGGAAACACCTTTGACCATTAATGAGATACGACAAGCGGCTTGGCCATACCGCAATCACTCGTCCCGCTAACATTATCGTAACTCAAGGAAGCTAGCAAAGAGTTCGTGGTTGATGACCGCAAGAAGTTAATCTGTTGACGCGCTCAGAAGAATGTTGGGAGTAAGTAATCCGTGATCCATCTGGAAAAGGGAAACGATTGCGAGGCTCTAACCCTCGGTCCTCTCGTAATCCTCACAAGCTAGACAAAGAAGTTCAGAAGACCCGATCGACGCAGGTTGAAAAGAACGCAAGCCGATATTTCTTTGTGGTCCCTACTTACATCCTCCTACCCTCACAAATTAAAGCCGGAAGAAGCCTTATCCAAGACAAAGGTATCCGTCAACGCTACCCCGCATGAAGCATGTCGGTTGATTGGAACGGCTCGGTATGGGAATATCATTACTTTCGAGATCTTGACTTGCACACTTACGGTGCGAAACATAACGAATCCTTACACATTACGGTGCCTCTGGAGGGACGGTTGATTCCCCATGTGTTGATAGATAATGGATCAGCCATGAATGTGCTCCCCGCCCTAATGATGAGTATGTTGGACATCAACACGCAGAACCTCAAACCCTCTAACCAGACCATAAAGGCTTATGATTCAACATCCCGGGCAGTGTTAGGGATAGTCTCCCTTAATCTGATGTTTGGATGCAAGGAAATGATGGTGGAGTTTCAGGTTATAGACATTCCTGTTACGTTCTCAGCATTATTGGGTAGACCCTGGATCCATGAGATTAGAGCCGTAGCTTCCACGCTTCACCAATGCTTAAAGTTTGTACAAGAGGGAGTGTTGACAACCATCTATGGTGATAGTGTTACAATCGGAGAAACCAGCGCAAATACCTTTCCAGTAATGGAGATCAAGCTTGACCAAGAAAATCCGATGCTCAGCGGATTCACAATCGAGAAACCTAAGGGGCAAGTCTGTACTATAGACTTGACGACATCTTCAGACAAGATTCCTCCTGTGTTGAAAATGCTAAGAGGTATGAGCTATATCCCTGGTCTGGGGCTGGGAAAACGCCAACAGGGAACGTGTAGGCTTGTGTTGCCAGCAGCCAAGAGAAATAGGCAAGGTCTGGGGTATGCCGTGACTAAGGAAGATAAGGTGTATGACAAAACCGAGGCTTTCAAAGAGAAGATGACATCTGCAGCCGGTAGAAAGTACAAGAGGCCCGAAATGCGCCCATACGGCTGGTCTCTCGAATAAGCACTTTGTCGAGAGGATGGAGATATGTTTGTTTGTCCCGAGCCAAAGCTTATTTTAGCAGGGAGAAAGAATGAAGATGATCCAGAGGTTCGCCAATAGCAAGAATCCGATGAAAGAAATGTTTGATAATTTGCCCAAAAGACAAGGTGTGACCGCCACCTACGAGAGCAACTACCACTTCGGGGACCCGAATGTGAGAATCGGTTTGAAAAGCTTGCCTTGGATGAACCCACAATATGTAAAATTTCGCGGTGCCGACCCTGCAGATATTGATGGAGAGTTAGCAGATTTGTTTGAAGAACATGGGCCGTCGAACCCGTGAGCGGTACGTCTTTGGCGAAATGAGAGATGGTGCTAAGGAGCCGATTGATCGATTGACTTTTCCTCTGACGGTGAAGTGATAGCTATGCTAGAATTCGAGAAGGAATCTAATGTGGAGATAGTCAAGATGGAGATCGCCGCAGAAGGACCGTTGCGTAACCGGACTTCGTTCCGGACCGGTCGCCGACAAAGAGACTATAATTGAAAAGCTAGGGCTCAAACCCCGTCCTTGTCCTTCCAAGTCTAAATTCACCCCCGTATCTTGAGTCGCCTCCCGAGTCTCTTGTCATAGAGTTTGAGTCTTCTCGACCGGCCCGATGTCCTCACGATCGAAGACCGTCTTCGAGTTGTAAACACCGTATTTCCCTTTGCTTTAAATAAAGTGGTTGATCTTTCGAGTACCCCGTGATTGCCAATTTAACAATTGAATGCTTAACGAAAAATAATCATCAAGATTTAAAAATAATTAAGCCTAATTCAATTGAAGATAATGCAGACTTAATCGATGAATAATCTTTAGAAAAAGATTCAAAACAGACTTGTGAGCAAAAGGAAAGCCAGGCCCAAGCTGCCGACGAGGTATTAACAACAAATGAACTTGGGAACAAATCAAGAACCCAAAGAAACGCAGATTGGTAGCTTCTTCTCCGGAGAAGAGCGGGTTACTTTGATTGAATTGCTCAAAGAATTTGTGGATGTGTTCGCTTGGTCCTACAAAGATATGCCGGGGCTAGATGCTTCTATTGTGGAACACCGAATACCTTTGGACCCGTAAATCAAGCTTCTGGCCAAGCAGTAAATTGAGGCGGATAAAACCCGAATGGTCCTTACAAGTGAAAGAAGAAATTGAAAACTCCTACGGGTAGGCTTCATCAAAGTAATTGAATATCCGACCTCGGTTGGCGAACATCGTAATGCCACCAAAGCAAATGGAAAGGTTCGAGTCCGCGTAGATTTCCGAGACCTCAATAAGGCTAGTCCTAAAGATGACTTCCTTTGCCCAACATTGACATGCTAGTGGATGCAACCGCGAACTTCGAGGTCAAATCTTTCGTTGATGGTTTTGCGGGTTACAACCAGATTAAGATGGTCAAGAGGATCAAGACAAGACGGCATTTACAACCCCATGGGGTACTTATTGTTACACAAGAATGCCATTTGGCTTGAAGAACGCCGGGCTACCTATCGAGAGCAAGCCACTACCCTTTTCCACGACATGATCCACCGGAGATTGAAGTGTATGTGGATGACATGATTATTCATTCGAAAGGATCGACGGACAAAGATTTCATTGATTTGAGGAAATTCTTTACCGTACTCCGAGAACACTCCATGAGACCGAACCCGACCAAGTGTACATTTGGGGTTATTCGAGGTAAAGTTCGGGATACATGGTCACCGAGCGGCATTGAAATAGATCCTGTGAAAGTTAAGGCAATTATTGAAATGAAGCCGCCGTAACCGTCTCTCAAGTAAAAGGATTCATGGGTCGCCCGCAATACATCGCAGGTTCACAACCAATTGACCACCATATGTGAGCCGATCTTCAAGCCGCTAAAGAAGAATCGTGAAGTGGTCTCGGAACGAGGAATGCCACTAGCTTTTGAAAGGATCAAAGCCTACCTCGTCAATCCTCCCATTCTCTCGCCCACCTCATGGAGACAAGCCTTTACTTCTATATCTCGATACCACTGACACGCCTATCGGGGCTATGCTAGCACAAGAAAAGAAGGATTCAAAGATTGAGAATGCCATCTATTTCGTCGCCCGTAAATTCCAAGGGAGTGAAGTGAATTACTCGCCCTCGAGAAGACTTCCGCAGCCTTTCGTACGGGTAGTTGGAAAGCTAAAACACTATATGCCGTCCCACACCGTACACTTAGTCTCCAAGATGGATCCGATCGATATCTATTCCAAGGTGACAGAGGAAACATCTCCACCAAAGTTGGCAAAATGGACTTTCTTCCCGGCGTAATTCGACATCAAATATGTGATTCGCAAATCGATCAAAGGGCGTGCATTTGCGTGCACTGCTGGCTGAATTCCCAAGATGTAAGATCAAGGGCCGGACCTCCAGCTTCCAGATGAAGGGATCCTCGCTATAGAAAGCGGAAACAAGTGGCGCTTATTCTTTGATGGAGCAAACAACAAGAAAGGAAATGGCATTGGAATGGTCTTGATAGACCCGAACGATGTGCATACTCCCATAGCAATCAAGTTGAATTTCTCGGTCACCAACAATGCAATGAGTACGAAGCTTGCATAGCCGGCCTAGAAGCCGCCTCGAGCGACATGTGGAAGAATTGGAAGTGTTCGGGGATTCCCAATTGATAATCAACCAGCCGCCAACAAATGGAAAATTATAGACCCATGTCTCCGTAAGTACCATGCTTACATCGCGTAACTTGTCGGCCAATTCAAGGAAGTATCATTCCAATTCTTACCGCGGACAAGAACAGATTCGCAGATGCTCGCTACCTTAGCCTCTTTGATGGAAATCCCTTAAGGAAAATTAATCAAGCCTTTCAAGGTCGGCGTAAGAGAAAATCCCGCATATTGTTGTGAGATTGAGATCGAGGCCGGCCAAACGAACCGTGGTACAATCGTATCTTTCAATACCTCAAGTATGGGAAGCATCCTTTCCCGTGGATCAAGAAGGAGATTCAAAAAGAGTACATGCCAAAAGCTTGCAGCCCTAAAGAGACCGTCGCCGCAATATGTCATACTCGGCAATGAATTATGGAAGAAAAGAGAAGGTTGTCCGCTCCTACTCGCATCAAGCAAAGAAAAGGCTCAAAGAGTAATGGAAGACGTTCACAACGGTGCTCGCGGACCTCATATGAACGCTCGATCCCTCATGCATAGCATCATCAGCCGGGTTACTCGGATCACTATGGAGACAGATTGCATCCATTTCGTGCGGACTCGTGACAAGTGCCAAAGATTTTCCAATCCGAACCACATCCCGCCTCACGACTTATACCGTATGACAACTCCGTGGCCTTTCGCAACATGGGGTATTGATGTCATTGGGAAGATTTCTCCGCCCGGGAGCAATGGGCATGCATTTGTATTAGTGGCCGTGGATTACTTCACAAAATGGGTAGAAGCCGCATCTTATAAAGTGCTCACCGCCAAGAAGGTTGCCCGATTCATAAAAGAACAGATCTTCGCCGCTATGGGGTCCCGAACGAGATTATTTCCGACAATGGCACTCATTTCGAGGGAGAAACCGATCGATTGCTCACCGAATACAGAGTCAAGCGCCACAAATCTTCACCGTACAGCCACGTACAAACGGCGCCGTTGAAGCCGCCAATAAGAACTTGGAAAGGATCATAAGGAAGATGGCCGAGCGAGGACGAGATTGGCCGTAAAAGTTGCACTTAGCATTGTGGGGCTATCGCACTTCGATCCGAACCGCCACGGGTGCAACCCCATATGCTCGACTTACGGAATGGAGGCCGTCATGCCCATCGAGTTAGAAATTCCTTCCCTCGTGGTCTTACTCGAAAACGAGGTGAACGAGATCGAATGGCTCCAAAGTCGATATAATGAGTTGGCTTTGCTAGATGAACGCAGACTAAAAGCCATGGAGCATAACAGGCATACCGTAGAAGAATGGCCCGTGCCTTCGATAAGAAAGTGAAACCTGTGGATATCAAAGCTCGGTGATCTCGGTTCTTAAAATGAAGCCCTCAAATCAAAGCAAAGGCGTTGGGCAAGTGGGCACCCATTTGGGTCGGACTGCCTCGGTAAAGAAAGTATTCTCCTGAGGAGCTATGCAGCTGCCGACTTGGATGGCAACCCATTTCGCACCCCGTCAACGGCGACAAGTTGCGGAGGTATTTTGTATGATCGAGTCTTTCCCCTCTAAAAAAATAATAAAAAAAAAAAAAAAAAAAAAAAAATTTATATAAAAAAAATGAATAAATAAAGGCGCAACAAAATTGTCCTGCATGAGACCGAAACCTCTCAAAAGGCAAACCCATGCAAAAATAAGGGACGCGCCCTGCTAAAGAATATACCCAACTAGACCGAAAACCCAAAAGAGGGCGGTCTAGGTAAAAACAGTGGTTGCACCATTTCCCTTCTATCTTCCCCTTTCTTAAACACTAAAGTCAATTGAGTCGAACTACGGAGACCCGAGCCCCTTAGTTCTCTTACAAAAGGGGAACGTAGGCAACCACTTGTGGTTCGGTCTAAAATTGCCGCAAAATCTCTTTTTACCAAAATGCGTTTTGATTACAAATCCCAAGGCTTTTCAAAGGATCATTTTGAGTTAATATTCTTTTTGATGAGTTCAAGCACGGCCTACTTTTTGACTCAAAAGACTGTTGCGAATAAAAGAAAACATTGATAACATCTATTCTCGTCCGCATTAAGTAATCAAAGGGTACTCGCTTTTCATACGTATAATTCCTACTCTCAAGACATAAAGCAAAAGAGTCTCAAAACTCTCGAAGTAAAAGAAAATGTGTGTCTAGATACTCGTCCCCGCCTCCCGAATTTGCTCCTCTATCCTTCCTCTTTCTCGGTCCCCCGGAGGTCTTTGGCTTAAGGAATGTCAAACAAGTCTGGTTTGAGCCCGTCCCAATTCAGAATAACTCGCGCCGGCGGTTCAATCGCACCCGCCTCTCAAGGCAGCCCTAGCAATCCTCGCTTGCCGCAACGCCTCTCTCGCGAGCTCTCATCTCTCGGATCATTCCTTAAAGCAGCTCTCTCCGGATCTCTTGCCTCTCATAATCGTCGCCAGCATTGCCGGTGACATTGTCTCGGGTTTCCTCGTGCCTCTATATCTCCGAGATTTCTACCGGACAGAGTCTCGCTCCCAAGTATTCCCTGCGGCGAGCCTCTATAGCTAATCGCACGTAACCCCGATGCTCCTCATACCAATCCGTATACTCGTGGTCAGAAATGTAAATCCTCTAGACTCGCCGAAGGAGCACACGAGTGGGAAGAAAGCCCTCCGTAAAAGATCTCGCCGAAAAACCGTATAGCCTGGGGCTCGGCCATGGACATCGGAACAAAGATTTGGCCACTCGCCTCCCTCAAGGCTCGTATGATCTCGCCGAGGATACCTATACTGTCTCGCTCACCAATGATGGGACACGTAAAGAGGATACATGCAAACCAGTGCAACCGGACTACTACCGATCCATCCCGAATATCTCTCATGGTCTCGTATATTCCAAGCAGAATCCAAAAGCTCGATCGCTGGTCGTGTACCGTGACAACCTCACATGCCAACTATCAACAACCTCGTCCTCATCGCCCGCGTGGCCGAGTCACCCACGGCATTGCCGTCCGACCTCCGGTAATGGCCCGATCTGTAACCTCTCGTAGAACCACAGATAACAAGCCGGGGCCGCTCGCTTCCCATAAAGTCTCGATCCCCGCTAGCCCTGTCAATACCGTGATAAGTCTCACCAGCAGCAATGGTACAACATCCATCTCTCCTTCGCCGTAACGAATTTGACGAGAATCTATACCTGGCCACCTCTCATTTGCCTAACGATCTCCAACAAAGTGCTTGAGCAGACTCGACATACCCGCAGTAAATAGTAAGCCGACAAAGGTGAACAAAGCATGAACATATCCAGAGTGGTAGAAAGGTCAAACAGATCAGGACGGGACAGCGCAACCTAACCATCCGAGTCAAATTCTATGGACCCATCACCCTTAATCATAGGCAATACCCGATCCGCAGTGCAGATAAAAAGTCGATACCGCTCCTCAACCAACCGACCGTCCCGGGAATGCTACAGCCGCCGCCTTACCCAAGCCCGTCAACGCCCGAAGTCTTCCATAGTTGGGGTCGTAATTGTATGACAAAGAGAATGCATGACACTCTAATCCTGCATGTGATGCACCAAGCAAATCCCTACCAACCCTCCAATCTTTCAAGGACCAAATGCAAGGCATACTGTACCGCTTGTCGATGATACTTCTATGTTGCCTCGTATGAAATCCCCAAATTTCGACGAAGTCCCGATGAAATTGGCACTCCCGGAAGCAATCTCTTGGTTATAATGTTCCATTGCAAAGAAAAAGCGTTAGTCTTGACCAAAGAAATCGATTATCCGCCAAATAAGGGCCGCCGGGTTTTCTCTCGCTAAGAAGACAAGGATCGCAGAATGGAGCCCGGACCGACTTTGAAAAGAACTCGTCACGAGCCTCCCTAAGTCGTGCGACGTAAGAAGCCAAACAGACACGACATGTCGGGCGACATACTTTGGTTGATAGCAGCATGGTGGAAAACCCGCAAAGGATTACCCCAGAGCATTTTCCGACTCGCCGTCGCCGATATACCCCTTACCCTCATACACATACCCCGAAAATATACTGAGAGGACCCCTACTATACACACTTACCTAAAACGATCCCAAAACACCATACATAAACCCGACAAAGCCGATCTTTAACCCAATAATTGCGTTCGCTTCCTAATGCATGCATTCACGCAAACCAAGCTAACATATAGTAATCTTTGCTAACAAGATAGGCTTATTCAAGTGTAGCGCGTTGGAGTTGTTGTTTTACCCCCGCAGGTACAATAATCAATTGAGTCTCGACGACTGGACCTCCGACCAAACTGGAGAAGAAAGAACAAAACAAAAAGCATGCGTATCCGCGATGCCCCAAGAAGAGCTCGACAATACCAAACCAAGAAAAGCCTCTCAAGCGAGCCAAACCAAGAAAAGCCTCTCAGCACAGCCAAAGAAGAAAAGCCTCTCAAGCGTAGCCAAACCAAAGAAGAAAAGCCTCTCGCGCAGCCAAACCAAGAAAAGCCTCTCAAGCGGAGCCACAAAGAAGAAAAGCCTCTCAAGCAGCAGCCAAACCAAGAAAAGCCTCTAGCGGAGCACACAAAGAAGAAAAGCCTCGCTAGCGGAGCACACAAAGAAGAAAAGCCTCTCAAGCAGAGCCAAACCAAGAAAAGCCTCTCAAGCGCAGCCAAACCAAGAAAAGCCTCTCAAGCGAGCCAAACCAAGAAAAGCCTCTCAAGCGAGCCAAACCAAGAAAAGCCTCTCAAGCGAGCAGCCTCCACAAACCAAGAAAAGCCTCTCAAGCGAGCCAAACCAAGAAAAGCCTCTCAAGCGCAGCCAAACCAAGAAAAGCCTCTCTAGCGGAGCACACAAAGAAGAAAAGCCTCTCAAGCGTAGCCAAACCAAGAAAAGCCTCTAGCGGAGCACACAAAGAAGAAAAGCCTCTCTAGCGGAGCACACAAAGAAGAAAAGCCTCTCTAGCGGAGCACAACAAGAAGAAAAGCCTCTCAAGCGCAGCCAAACTAAAGAAGAAAAGCCTCTAGCGGAGCCCACAAAGAAGAAAAGCCTCTCAAGCAGAGCCAAACCAAGAAAAGCCTCTCTAGCGGAGCCCAGCAAGAAGAAAAGCCTCTCAAGCAGGGCCAAACCCAAGAAAAGCCTCTCAAGCGGAGCACAACAGAAGTCACAGTAAGCACAAAGAAAGGTATGAAGACACATCTCTACCCCTTTCTTGCTTGTATGTCGCATTGGTAATTCCGAACTACGATTTGGCTTGATTCCCTTCTTAAAGGGATACGTAGGAATCCTTTCTCGTAAAGGTCCAAACCATAATTTTCCCCTTCTCACCCTTCTAGCCCTTCACCTTAACCCCAAACTCGCTCATTGAGATTGGGTCTTATTTTATCGACAACCCCACTTTTTCCAAAAGTGACGTTGCCGAGGGGCTCTGTAAGTACGCCAATCCAATTCGCAACCTTTTCGATGCATTTTAATATAATAAAACTGCATTAAGGGGCGTTTTGGTAAATTCCTAGCCTATCCCGAGACTTCCGGAAACGTTCCATGAGTTTCCCGCGAAGGAAGTACCTTTTGGTACATCATTCATGCCAAAGGACCCTCGGGAATAAAACCTATTGGACCTTTTGGGTATTTTCCTAATGTTCCGTAAACCGGTTTTTGGCGCCAAAAGCGGTTGAGCCACCTTGTGTCACGCGACGGCCTTGAGGCATGGAAAGTGGACGCGTAAGGTCGTGCGACATACTAAGGCGCCTAACCGCAGCCTATAAATAAGACCCTCCCCTCATTGAAAAGGATCCCCAATTTAGCCTACCGTTACTCGCCAAAATAGCATTGTAACGAGCGCCCCAAGCACAAAACCTCTCTCTCTCCTACCTTCCAACCCACTAATCCCTCTCATCCAAACCCAATCCTCTACCTACACCAATTGGAACCCTTGGATCGTAGCCGTGAGATCTACAACGAAGAATTGAAGGATTCTATATCCGACTAGATATAGAATTCGTGGAATCAACAAGGGTAACAATTCCCTAACCCTCTCTCTCTCTCTCATTTAATTCCTTGCAATTTTATAGTTCTATTTTGTTTGGATTCAAGTAATCGATCCTAGCTATCTCGAATTATCAATCCCAACCGCAATCTCTCGTTTAACTTGCATAGATCGTGTAATTGAGCTCATATTGATTGATTTGGTTGAATTTGGTGTTTGAGCCCCCAAGGGGGTGTGGATCTACCCATATCCACACTCCCCGGGTCGATTTGATGTTGTTTATGTTTTTCGCTCATAATTCAAATTGTTAATTAGATCTCGTATAGCTTCGTTAATTTCGAGTTTATATTGTGAGGTTTCGCAGAAGGCTCATATGTGTCACGCGACACCTTCGTCCCCAAGTGATCCCGTGTCACGCGACACATGTGGTCATCGGGTACGATGTGTCATGCGACACACATGACCCATCCGCAAGTGACTCTTTTCCTTTGTAACTGCTCTAGTTTGTTTGTATCGTGGATGTGGCCTCCCTAAATAATGGGCTCACAATATGTAATTTCTCGTTTCATAATTAATAAGATGCATTTTATCACATTTCGTTTATTATCGATATTTGCACACACTTTGGATTTACTTGGATGTGTTTGATTGAAAGACTCGTCTATGGACGAGGCGTGTTGGGTGAACTCTCGGTTCTTCCCAACACGTAACCTGACCCCCGAACTCGTGTTTTCTCTCTAAAACAAAGGTTTTCAATGTTTCCTCTTAAAACGGCGTGGCGACTCCTTATATATATATATATTTTCGGCGAGCGCGCATTCACCATGTATCAAGAAAACTCCGTCAGGGACGGAAATTTCTTGGAACCTTCAAAACCATTTCCGTCAAACTCGGAACCTTCAAAACCATTTCCGTCGAACTCGGAACCTTCAAAACCACTTCCGTCGAACTCGGAACCTTCAGAACCATTTCCGTCAAACTCGAAACCTTCAGAACCATTTCCGTCGAACTCGGAACCTTTCAAAACCATTTCCGTCGAACTCGGAACCTTTCAAAACCATTTCCGTCGAACCCGAAACTTTCAAAAGCATCTCCCTCGTGAGATTCAAACCATCTCCCTCGTGAGATTCAAACCATCTCCCTCGTGAGATTCAGCCATCTCCCTCGTGAGATTCACCCATCTCCCTCGTGAGATTCAGCCCATCTCCCTCGTGAGACTTAGTCATCACCCTCGTGAGATTCATCCATCTCCCTTGTGAGATTCAGCCCATCTCCCTTGTGAGATTCAAACCATCTCCCTCGTGAGATTCAGTCATCTCCCTCGTGAGATTCACCCATCTCCCTCGTGAGATTCAGCCCATCTCCCTCGTGAGATTCAGTCATCTCCCTCGTGAGATTCACCCATCTCCCTCGTGAGATTCAGCCCATCTCCCTTGTGAGATTCAGTCATCTCCCTCGTGAGATTCACCCATCTCCCTCGTGAGAATCAGTCATCTCCCTCGTGAGATTCACCCATCTCCCTCGTGAGATTCACCCATCTCCCTCGTGAGATTCACCCATCTCGCTCGTGAGATTTAGCTCATCTCCCTCGTGAGATTCACCCATCTCCCTCGTGAGATTCAACCATCTCCCTCGTGTGATTCAAATCATCTCCCTCGTGAGATTCACCCATCTCCCTTGTGAGATTCAGTCATCTCCCTCGTGAAATTCACCCATCTCCCTCGTGAGAATCAGTTATCTCCCTCATGAGATTCACCCATCTCCCTCGTGAGATTTAGCCCATCTCCCTTGTGAGATTCAGTCATTTCCCTCGTGAGATTCACCCATCTCCCTCGTGAGATTCAGCCCATCTCCCTCATGAGATTCACCCATCTCCCTCGTGAGATTCAGTCATCTCCCTCGTGAGATTCACCCATCTCCCTCGTGAGATTCAGCCCATCTCCCTCGTGAGATTCACCCCATCTCCCTCGTGAGATTCGCCCATCTCCCTCGTGAGATTCAGTCATCTCCCTCGTGAGATTCACCCATCTCCCTCGTGAGATTCAGCCCATCTCCCTCGTGAGATTCACCCATCTCCCTTGTGAGATTCAGCCCATCTCCCTTGTGAGATTCAGCCCATCTCCCTCGTGAGATTTAAACCATCTCCCTCGTGAGATTCAAACCATCTCCCTCGTGAAGTTCACTCACCTCCCTCGTGATGTTCAACCACGCCCTCGTAAGTTTCAGAAATTTTAGGTTCAGACGCCTCACAATAGTCTCCATTCAGGTTCAGATGCCTCGCAATGGTCTCACTTAGGTTCAGACGCCTCACAATAGTCTCCATTCAGGTTCGGATGCCTCGCAATGGTCTCACTTAGGTTCAGACGCCTCACAATAGTCTCCATTCAGGTTCGAATGCCTCGCAATGGTCTCACTTAGGTTCAGACGCCTCACAATAGTCTCCATTCAGGTTTGAATGCCTCGCAATGGTCTCACTTAGGTTCAGACGCCTCACAATAGTCTCCATTCAGGTTCGGATGCCTCGCAATGGTCTCACTTAGGTTCAGATGCCTCACAATAGTCTCCATTCGGGTTCGGATGCCTCGCAATGGTCTCACTTAGGTTCAGACGCCTCACAATAGTCTCCATTCAGGTTCGGATGCCTCGCAATGGTCTCACTTAGGTTCAGACACCTCACAATAGTCTCCATTCAGGTTCGGATGCCTCGTAATGGTCTCACTTAGGTTCAGATACCTCACAATAGTCTCCATTCAGGTTCAGATGCCTCGCAATGGTCTCACTTAGGTCCAGACGCCTCACAATAGTATCCATTCAGGTTTGGATGCCTCGCAATGGTCTCACTTAGGTTCAGACGTCTCGCAATAGTCTCCATTCAGGCTCAGATGCCTCGCAATGGTCTCACTTAGGTTCAGATGCCTCACAATAGTCTCCATTCAGGTTTGGATGCCTCGCAATGGTCCCATTTAGGTTCAGACACCATCAAGTAGTCTCCCTCAGGTTCAGATGCCTTCAAATAGTCTCCCTCAGGTTTAGACGCCTCCAAAACAGTCTCTATCAGGACGAACTCCTCCTAATCATTCCCCACAGGTCGAGGCCGCTACCAATTTCCCTCACATCCGTGAACTACGATCGGCTTGATTCCTACTCGGGATACGTAGGAATCCTTTCGCTAAGGGTCCAGCCATTTGACCGCCCAGGTCTCTCCATAAGGCATCCCCCGATTTGGATCCTTATCTTTTTCGACGACCCCACTTCCTTCGAAAGTGACGTCGCCGAGGGGCTAACTGTAAGTACCCAAATCCGGATCGTCAAAATCCGTTAAAAGTTAACCGGAACCCGTTAAGTTCGCCGTTCTCGAGTCAACGAGACATCCCGGGACTGCCCCGTGCATCCCGATATCAAAGCGTACTCAACAAATGTTATCCCATGTAAAAGTATGGCTTTCCCCGAAAAACGTACTTTTCGGGGTCTTCCGGGATTAGATTTCCCGTTTTCGAGCGTCTCGACCTTTCGGAGGTCATAACTCCCTCATACGAACTCCGTTTTGGGCCCACCACATATCAAATCGAACGCGAGAACAAGATCTACACAGGTAACTTGTTTAAATCAGGAAATATAGCCAATTTCAGGAACAGTCCGGCCGGACTCTTTCTGCAGCTTAAATACGTGTCCAAAACGTGTCAAGCTGGCCAAATGACCAAAATACCCCCCAAACTCAGGTATAGTCCGGCCGGACTCTTTCTCCCGGGCAGAAAACCATCAGGCTAAGCAACATTGCTTCCTCACTAAGCAAGCAAACTTACTCCCCAAGTTCCTCCCCCCTCCTCCATGATTTTCTCCCTATAAATACTCCCCCCTCCTTCACATTTCAACACACATTTTCCTCCTCTCTCCACCGCAATCTCCTAGGCTTGTCTTTCTTCCGCTCTTCGGGGGCCCTCGTGCTACTCGTCGGCGGAATTCTCTACTCTTCGGGGGCCCTCGTGCTACTCGTCGGTAGATTCTGATCCTTGATGGAGGAAAACTCCCTCTTGTAATAAAAACCGAGCAAGTGTACTCACTACCGGTGTAGCAGTATGCAAATGCAGGGGTCGAATCCACAGAGACTCGTTGGTAAACAAATAAAGTGAAAGCAGTGAATTTTGTAACCAAAGTTTATAGATTTGATTTAGAACTAAAAGCATAAAATAAATAACAAAAACTATATAAACGAGAAAACAAATTATGAGCAGAGATTCGTAAATTGGATTTCACTTCACCATCATTCTATGCAAAATTTCACTTATAAAACATTAACTCAACTTCTAGGGTTCATTCACTTTTGCTAGGATCGACACGGTTAGGTGGCCGGATTACAATCCTAAATACTCTCTTAATATTGTAGATTCTATTACGCTTCCACAATATGCCAAGAATAAATTAAGCACACAAGAATTAAAGAACCTAACTTTAATCGATTTCTATTACGGCCTCAATTAAAGTTATTCAATCAATAGTGGTCAATGTATAAATCGCCCAAATTAATGGCTCGATAAATAACCAATTATTCAAAGATGAGTTCGTATCTTAACATACGTCTCGAATCCAAGAACATGGAATTAAGATCTATTAATGAACTAGAAGGAATTAAATAGAAAGAATTAAAATATTAATGCATAGAAATCCGGTAAAGGTTCGACCAATCTACAAATCTAATGAATTAGCTACTCATAATTTACAAAATAATAAAAACCTGGATTGATGAATAATTCTTCTTCTTTAATTGATCCAAGAAAAGAAAATAAAATCTAACTCTAATATAAGATGATGATAATTTTCGTGGCTGCTTCAATTATAAATAGGAAAATAGGGCAACACTAGGGACCAAGCCTGAGAAATACCAAGAATACCCTTCACCAATACGTCAATATTGTGCTGGAACGGCGGACGGAGCGCGGCCGCTCTGCTGTTAACGCGGACGCCCTTGTTGGCAGTAAGTTGGCCGAGCCTTTGATCTCCCTAGCGCGGCCGCCCTGGTAGAATGGCACGCCCGCGCAAGTGGCCAGAGAGTTTGTGCAGAATTCAGGCTTTTAAGCTTGGCCGGCCCATTCCTTCCTTCTTGGTCCCAACTTGCGATGGCCTTGTCCGGCCATGGCCTAGCTGGCCCCAAATTGCTCGGCCAAACCAAGCAGTGCCTCGGCCATACTTGTGCCATAATTTAGTACCACTTTTATTCGCTTCATCTCGCAATTTTCTCTTCGCACTTTGATCGCTCTAATGAATTCTTTTGCACTTCGCTCTTTGGGATTTTCTTTTTCATTTTAACTCATGAATTTTTATAAATCAAATTCGTCCAAAAATTCCATATTTCCAGTTTAGTCCTTGAATTTCCAATATTTCCAATTTAATCCAAAAGCTTCCAAATGCCAGTTTAGTCCTTGAGCTCGTAATTTCAGTTTTTTTCCTTCTCTGCTCCGCTCCACTTTATTCCTTTTGCACTTTTTAGCCATAAAATGCACCTTTAATCAGCTCTATACCCTGTACTCATAAAATACTCACAAACCACATCAAATATACATAAAACTCAGGAATCAAACGCAAAGAAAGCCTAAAAGTGCTTCATTTGGATGGGTAAATACACATCCATCAAACACCCACAAACTAACCTTTTGCTCGTCCCGAGTAAAACAAAACTAAAAGAAGTAAAATATAGCTACTCTAACTACTAATAATAAAACATTAAAACAAAATAATATTTTTGGGAAGTTCTATCAAAGATGAGTCATTGGCCATACAAGTCTCAGATCCTTATCAACACACATAATCAACAAGTGCCACCACAGTAATGGGATTACAATCACATTGAAGCATAAAACTCACAATTTTCCACCACGGCCTGAATGATGAATGAATTATGGGAGGTCACTGTCAACAACCTAAGATTATTTATGGATTCACTAAGTGATGCTCTAAATCAATATGTTATAGACAGTACAACCCAAAAAGGACACTCATATGCATATTTACACAATTATCAACCCGGTTACTCGATATTGAAAGAATAATATGGCCTAAAAGTTACGTGCGACAGTTCGCGAGAGCTAGGTTCATGGTTACAAATGAAGGTAAGGACATACGAAAATACGAAAGTGAAACTAGAAAGTCTTCTTTTAACAATACATCCCCACTTTAATGATAATTTCTCCACTCACCCTTATTACTTCCCAATGTGCCAACCCACAAACTAAAACTTTTTCATACATCAACATGGGGTTGGGCACATTCCACTACTTTCTTTGGTCACCTTGAAACATAATTCCACTTTGATATTAGAGAGGGCTCGATTTTTTTCTTTTTTTTTTTTTTTTTTTTTTTTTTTTTTTGCTTTGCACAATTACATCACGAAGAATGTGCATTCAATATTTTTTTTTTATCAAGCCCCTCTTTTCATTACATAACATGACCCTTTTCTTTCTTTTCGTGACCACTTTCCACTCAATCCTTTGATTTTCATGACATCCCCCAAAATATCCCCATTCATTCCCTAGTTTCACTTTCTTGAAAAGGTGAGAAAAATTAAATTTGTGTATAGGTTAAAAGGGGGGGATAATGAAGGTTCAAATGAAGGCGAATGGTGGTCTAAAATAACCTCCCACTTTGTGAGAGATTCCATTCTATTTTTTTAAGCTCAAAAGGGGTTCTAGCGGAAAATTTTTTAGTGACTAGAAAGTTTAAGGCTCACAAAAAGGGATTCAAAGAATAGCCATATATATCAAGTAACCTATTGACGTGATATTAACAATCATGCAAACATGTTCTAGGGACCCCGAGAATACACAAAGTGATCCCATAAAGGGCACCTAAGTTGATGACAATGACCAAGAAAATGATACGGAAGTGAGAGGTGGTGCAATCATAATTTAAATGTTTCAATGCAATCCCAATCACCACACTAATAATAGCATATGTGATTTTAAAATTAAAGCACACTCTAATCATCACAGACTTTGGCCAACATCCCAACTATGAAAAGAACAAAATTTTTTTTTTAAATTTTTCTATTTTTTTTAGAGGGTGACACTATATACACTCCCCTATAAACCCACAAACTCGGAGAGTTGCCCACCCCCAAACTCAAAACATGCTATGTCCTCATAGCAAAGAGAACAAAAGCGTGCCTTGGGCTTAACGGATGGCAAGACACTACTAAACAGTAATTAACATAAAAATAAAACATACATCATTGGGTTGCCTCCCAAGCAGCGCATTTGGTTAAAGTCGTTAGCCCGACTATGGTCCCAATCTTACTTGGCCTTTGCTTTGCGGCCTTTGGACCATCTCTTCTCCTCACGGGCACAAACGCCCTTCTCTTTCCAAATCAGCTCTCCATTGTCCACAAGTAGGGGTGAAGCCACATTTATGTTTGAAACTTTACGCTTGTGCTTACCCCTCTTTCTTTTCTTCTTATTGGGGTTTCCAACCCCAAACTCAACCTTTTCTGCAACCTGCAGAACACCATTCTCACAACCAAGATCAAGAGAGTTATCATGAACAAAAATATTTAAAAATATAGAATCAGATAAATCACTATAACTCTCCTCACTAACTCTCAATTTTGAAGGCCCTTGTGGTAAATGTGATGGATTCGACTCTTTATGGGAGTCGTGTGGGGAGTGATACGACCCGTTACTCCTAGAGTATTGGTCGGCCTTAATGTTACTAGCCATGGGATAAACGTCCGCATTATCCCCACTTTTCTCACATCCATTCACATCATCTTTAAAAATTGGAACATCAGTTATGGCTCCTACAAAACCATCTTTGGGGGAGGGTTTCTTATCATTTTTAAGCATACAAAACTTACATTCCTCCCCCATACCTCTCAAGGACACCACCCCTTGACACACATCAATGGTGGCCTTAGTGTCAAGCATAAATGGCCTCCCTAGTAGAATGGGAATTTTCAGTTGATCCTCTCTTGATCCCTCCATACACATCACATAAAAGTCAATGGGGATAATTATTTTATCAATTTTAACCAACACCCCTTCAATAACCCCTAAAGGTCTTTTGATTAAGAGATCCGCCAATTGCAAGTCTCTCTTGGGTGGTTTCAACTCACATACCCCCAAACTTCTAAAAACATGAAAGGGCATCACATTGACACTTGCCCCAAGATCCAATAAACCTTTAAAATTTTGACCCCCTAAAGAAATTGGGATAGTGAAACACCCGGGGTCTTTTTAAACATGTTTAATCTTTTCAAACTCCACACCTCTCTGGGGTGTGGTTTTCACAACATTGGGGGGAGGAGTTTCTAAATTTAATGCAGAAAATACATATTGAACCTCCCCAATCTCATCCTCTTCCTCACTAACATTATCAATATTATCACATTCAAAATTATCAAGGGAAGAAAGAAATACCTCCTCAATTTCCTCACTCTCATCCCACACTGTTGTAATTGACTTTGCTTGCTCAGGTGGGTTTTTCTCTTTCATCAACTCTTGGGCAACCTTCACAAGTTGCTCTACTTGTGTGCCCATCTTTCCAATTGCAGCATCTGTATTTCTATTACTTTGCTGCATCTCCATCCTTAACTGCTAACTGCCATCTCCCAAGGCTCTTTACCATGTTGTCCAGGTGGTGGCACATGAAGAGGTTTCACTTGCTGATTATGATGGCCACCCCATGGATTGTAGTTACCGTATGGGTTGCCTTGGGGTGGTGGTCTTTGTACATAGCCATTGAACGCATGTGCCTGTTCAGGATTATACAAGAAATTTGCTGCACTTGGACACATATTAGTCACATGAGATGATAAACCACAATTTGCACAATAATCAGTAATAACATTGGCACCAGCAGAAGTGCCACAAGCAGTCAATTTATCCAATTTATTATTTAAAAGTGCGATCTGCTTTGAAATATTATCACTAGCATTCAATTCAAGTACCCCCCTTGTTCTAACCCTCGAACTCTTTTGTTGAGAATTTGCACTCAACATCTCAAATAAAGTTTTAGTTTCTTCCGGGGTCTTGGCTCCTATCGAGCCTCCAGCAGCATTGTCAACCATTGATTGACCATTGTCATTCAAGCCATCATAAAAGGCTTGGTTCAGTGAGGGTAGTGTGAAATTGTGTTGGGGACATTGTATTAACATTGTATTAAATCTTTCCCATGCCTCATGAAAGGGCTCCCCCACATCTTGGGAAAATGTCATCAATTTCTGTCTAAACCCAGCCAAAAGATGATGTGGGTAATATCTTTTAAGGAACACATCTTGTAATTCTCCCCAAGTACTGATGCTGCTCGATGCAAGCATCATCAACCATGTTTTAGCTACTCCCTTAAGAGTGTAAGGAAAACACTTCAGTCTAATTTGCTCCTCAGTCACTCCCTGTCTTAACAAAAATTGAGCAACAACAATAATATACTCTTTAAGGAACGTAAGTGCATCCTCACCAGGCAATCCGTGAAAGCTTGGCAACATGGCAAAGTATTGTCCTTTGACCTCTAGATTTTTGGCTGCATCGGACAGCACTATGCAAGAGGTAGATGTGTCTACCCTAGGTCTCAGGAAATCATTCATAGTTTGTGCCGGTGGTACTGCCATCTCGGCTTTCTCTTCCTCTACCTCGGTGGTGGAGGGTTCTGATTCGATGTCCGAATCCGAGAAAAGGGGATTAAAGAGGGGATCGCCCTCAAATGCTTCCTCAAGTCTATTTATGTTATCGTCCAATGGCACCAATGTAGGCTTCAAAGAACGACGACCTTGCATTCACTACAAAACCTACTTGTTTACTTGCAACAAGTCCCCGGCAACGGCGCCAAAAACTTGATGGAGGAAAACTCCCTCTTGTAATAAAAACCGAGCAAGTGTACTCACTACCGGTGTAGCAGTATGCAAATGCAGGGGTCGAATCCACAGAGACTCGTTGGTAAACAAATAAAGTGAAAGCAGTGAATTTTGTAACCAAAGTTTATAGATTTGATTTAGAACTAAAAGCATAAAATAAATAACAAAAACTATATAAACGAGAAAATAAATTATGAGCAGAGATTCGTAAATTGGATTTCACTTCACCATCATTCTATGCAAAATTTCATTTATAAAACATTAACTCAACTTCTAGGGTTCATTCACTTTTGCTAGGATCGACACGGTTAGGTGGCCGGATTACAATCCTAAATACTCTCTTAATATTGTAGATTCTATTACGCTTCCACAATATGCCAAGAATAAATTAAGCACACAAGAATTAAAGAACCTAACTTTAATCGATTTCTATTACGGCCTCAATTAAAGTTATTCAATCAATAGTGGTCAATGTATAAATCGCCCAAATTAATGGCTCGATAAATAACCAATTATTCAAAGATGAGTTCGTATCTTAACATACGTCTCGAATCCAAGAACATGGAATTAAGATCTATTAATGAACTAGAAGGAATTAAATAGAAAGAATTAAAATATTAATGCATAGAAATCCGGTAAAGGTTCGACCAATCTACAAATCTAATGAATTAGCTACTCATAATTTACAAAATAATAAAAACCTGGATTGATGAATAATTCTTCTTCTTTAATTGATCCAAGAAAAGAAAATAAAATCTAACTCTAATATAAGATGATGATAATTTTCGTGTCTGCTTCAATTATAAATAGGAAAATAGGGCAACAGTAGGGACCAAGCCTGAGAAATCCCAAGAATACCCTTCACCAATACGTCAATATTATGCTGGAACGGCGGACGGAGCGCGGCCGCTCTGCTGTTAACGCGGACGCCCTTGTTGGCAGTAAGTTGGCCGAGCCTTTGATCTCCCTAGCGCGGCCGCCTTGGTAGAATGGCACGCCCACGCAAGTGGCCAGAGAGTTTGTGCAGAATTCAGTCTTTTAAGCTTGGCCGACCCATTCCTTCCTTCTTGGCCCCAACTTGCGATGGCCTTGTCCGGCCATGGCCTAGCTGGCCCCAAATTGCTCGGCCAAACCAAGCAGTGCCTCGGCCATACTTGTGCCATAATTTAGTACCACTTTTATTCGTTTCGTCTCGCAATTTTCTCTTCGCACTTTGATCGCTCTAATGAATTCTTTTGCACTTCGCTCTTTGGGATTTTCTTTTTCATTTTAACACATGTATTTTTATAAATCAAATTCGTCCAAAAATTCCATATTTCCAGTTTAGTCCTTGAATTTCCAATATTTCCAATTTAATCCAAAAGCTTCCAAATGCCAGTTTAGTCCTTGAGCTCGTAATTTCAGTTTTTTTCCTTCTCTGCTCCGCTCCACTTTATTCCTTTTGCACTTTTTAGCCATAAAATGCACCTTTAATCAGCTCTATACCCTGTACTCATAAAATACTCACAAACCACATCAAATATACATAAAACTCGGGAATCAAACGCAAAGAAAGCCTAAAAGTGCATCATTTGGATGGGTAAATACACATCCATCAATCCTCAAGCTAAACCGACACAAGTCGAAACGCTGCCCAAATCCCTAGGTTTCTAAGCACCAAATAAAAGGGGAAACTCTGCCCAAACACTTCCGAAACACCTTTCAAACACCTTTCCGTATCCCTTATATGCCCACCGAGCCAAAGGAGCCGACCCTAGCCATAGGTAGCTCCCTCTCTCACTCTCAAAATGTAGACGCCTCCGTCTAATGGGGTCCGATACGTTTTAGCCCCTCGATCCTCTTCTCTTCCCGTAAGAGAAGTAATCACGGGTTAAAACGGCATTCCAACCCCGTTCCATTTAAATTTCTGTCATTTACCATTCCGGATCGATCGATCCGTCGATCGTCATTTACTTTCCTGTCATTTACAATTCCGGACCGTTTGATCCGTCGAACGTCATTTACAATTCCGAGCCGTTTTGGCTCGTCGATCGTCATTTACAATTCCGAGCCGTTTTGGCTCGTCGATCGTCATTTACAATTCCGAGTCGTTTGGCTCGTCGATCGTCATTTACAATTCCGAGTTGTTTGGCTCGTCGATCGTCATTTACGATTCCGGATCGTTTGATTCCGTTGATACCGCACTTTAAATACTGTCATTTACAAAGTCCGACCCGTTTGGATCGTGATAGTATTTACTTTTCAAAGTCCGAGTCGCAACCCGATTCGTTGATTGCATATCATTTAATACGTTTTTCCCGTAAAATCGTTAACAATGTAATGCCCGGTTCAAAACCGGAGTTCAACCTTCGAACTCTCTTTCAAAACGCGCGAAATGACATTTGGCATCCAAACGCTCATCTTCAAACTTAAAAGCCGCCATTTGACACTCAAAATCATTTAATACATTTTTTCCCGTAAAAATCGTTAACAAGGACTCGCCTGGTTCAAAAAACCGGAGTTCGACCTTCGAACTCCTTTTCAAACTCAAAATCGACGTTTGCCATGCAAACGCTCATTTCAAACTCAAAATCGACGTTTGCCACGCAAACGCTCATTTCAAACTCAAAACCGACGTTTGCCACGCAAACGCTCATTTCCGTCTCAAAAACGACGTTTGTCATTAAAACGCTCGTCTTTTCAAACAAAGTCACCTAATCAACGTTTAACATTCAAACCAAGAATAAGCATTCAAGCCCCCATTTCAAAATGCAAACAAACACACACGCACACGTTTTCGAGAAAGGTAGAAAGACTCGTCATACGAGGCGTTTCGGGTGATCTCGTAATACTCTTCCCGAAACGTAACGTGACCTCCGAACCTAACAATCTCTGGTACTAAATAGCTTTTTACTCGTTTTTGCTACCAATAAAAATGATCCCTTGTTTTCAAAGCCTTTTCCTAAGTTTTTGCTACAAATAAAAACGACACCATTTTCACAAAAGCCGTTTCTCAACGTTTGGGCTCAAAATACAAAACCGCGTGGCGACTCCTCATTTTCCTTCCCATGAAGCGAGGTCTCAGACACCAACCCTCCGTGAAAGACAACCGTGTTTCACGTCCGTACGAAATCCCGGGTAATTTCAGAACGGTACAAGTATAAGGACATCCAAGCACCATATGAAATATCTTCTCATAATTGGTTGCATTCCCTATACTCCCGCAGATAAACTTGTATACCATAATCAAGCACATCACAGATACTTGAAAATAAGTCTACCCAATGGGACACCAACATATATAGAACATGGTACCGCAACTCATGTTAAACAATTGAAACAGTGCAACACGTATTTAACACTATGTGCACAATTAACTATGAATATGTAAAATCTTATGGCACAAAGTATCTCACATGAGTTCTACACATTCACTACACAATGTATAAACCAGAAACAGGATACTACCACTCCAGTCCAAACCAAGTAAATAGTGCACAACACATTTTAGGCACTATAAGAGCAAATAACCCTCCATAGGTTATCACGTAAGGATACAATATCATATAAGTAACCTTACGCGTTCACAATACAATATTAAACACCTTCTCTTAAAGTTCCAAGTTCATTTACCAAGTCTTATAAACTTTAGTTCATGTTGTACAATTGCCTCCCAAGCATTTTCAAGACAATATTTAAAGACCTTCCCATTATCCAATTGGACCATTTCATGTTCCACAATGTATTACTAAAGTTGTAATAGAATCCTAGTTAAAGAGTGTACATATACATGCCCATTAAACTAGGTTCCCAAAGCTTCAAACATTGTTCAAGGACTGCAGGGTAGGGCATGACTCGTGCCCTAGGGCACGACTCGTGCCCTTTTAACCCCCACCAGAAACACTCGTCCTGCACTTGGTCACGACTTAGAACAAATTCAAGGGACGATTGAGGCACAAATTGTGCCTCTAGGCATAACTCGTGTCCTTGCCCAGAAACTGATGTTCATCAGCAACATCAGCAGCAACAACAACCACACCACTTCTAGTTCTCATTCAGCTCATAAAAGGACATTCCAACACAGCATATATACATGTTTCAGACCCTATAGACTCCCTTCCTATCCCCTAACACATACATAACACTTTCCCCCTTCAATTCAACCCATAATATCAACTTTTACTTGGTTCTTCAACCAACTTGGTTTCCTTTCATTCCAAACCCCAAGGAAATGATCCAACCCTTATCAAAATGATTCACAACATCAACATAACATCAATAAACATGTTATGAAAAATTATAACAAGGAACCATAACAACTTACCAAGATTTACCAATTTAAAAAGAAGATGAACTAGGATATTCTTGCTCTATTCACCCTCCTTTGCAATAATTTAAAGATGGAATCAACAACACAACCAAGGCTGAATTTCTGGGATTTTTGGAAGATTAGCTAGGGTTTAGGACTTCTCAAGAATGTAGGAAACATGGAGAAGCTGATGGAACAAATAAGGCTTCTAAAAGAAGCTTTAAGATATTTATATAAACTAAATTACAACCAAGCTCCTCCAAGATTGAAAATCAACAAAACACTACCTTGAACTAATATTTACACCTAAGCACCTTAACACTTTCACAACACTTTCAATCAAAATTCAAGTGTTATTAATTAACTACACAACTTTCCTTTATTTAGAAATTATATTATTAAATCACTATAACACCATTTATATCACTTAATTCATCAACGATGTCAAAATGAACACGTAATCAAATCAATTGCCAAAAAATAAGGGATGAGATGCAATGCCACCCAACCCCACATGCTTCCCGTGTGACCAAAATGTGCCTAAGTTTAGGGTCGTGACACTCACTCCCCCTTAAATAAAATTCGTCCCGAATTTGGACTTCACTTACCTGAATGATCAAACAAATCCAGATATTTCTGTCTCATTTCAGATTCCAATTCTCAAGTCGCTTCCTCAATGGTGTGATTCTTCCAAAGAACTTTCACCACAGGAATACTGTTGGTACGTAATTCCCGGACCTGCCTCTCCAGAATCCGCAATGCTACCTCCACATAAGTCATATCTGCCTGGACATCCTCAGGAGGAGAACTCAACACATGAGAGGAATCATAGCAGTACTTCCTCAATATGGACACATGAAACACATCAAGGAGAGAAGAAAGAGAGGAAGGTAGGGCCAAACAATAGGCTAACTCACCTACCTTCACTAACACCTCAAAAGGACCAACGAACCTAGGAGCCAATTTCCCTTTGTTGCCAAACCACTTGATCCCCATTCTTGGGGAGATCTTCAAGAACACTAAATCCCCAATCTTAAAGGATAACTCCCTTCTTCTCGTGTCAGCATAGCTCTTCAGACGACTCTGGGCTGTCCTCAATCTGTCACGGATCACTCTGATCTTCTCAATTGAGTCTCTAACCAAATCTGGACCCCAAAGTCTAGCCTCACTAACCTCGTCCCAACACATTGGGGACCTACATTTCCTTCCATACAATGCCTCATATGGTGTCATCTCAATGCTGGATTGGTAGCTATTGTTATAGGCAAACTCCACTAAAGGCAAATGGTCCTCCCAAGATAACTGGAAGTCCATCACACAAGCCCGTAACATATCCTCCAAAATCTGAATGGTCCTCTCTGTCTGCCCATCAGTCTGAGGATGAAATGATGTACTGAAACTCAACTTAGACCACAAGGCTTCATGCAAAGCCCTCCAAAACCGCGATGTGAATCTCGGATCCCTATCAGAAACAATGTTGACAGGTGCTCCATGCAATCTCACGGATATACAACTGAGCCAATCTCTCCAAGGAAAACTTGGTTTAAACTGGTAGAAAATGAGCTGATTTGGTCAGTCTATCCACAATCACCCATATAGCATCCATCTTCCTCGGAGTAGGAGGCAATCCAGTCACAAAATCCATAGAAATGCCCTCCCACTTCTATTCTAGAATATCCAAAGGTTGAAGCAATCCTGCTAGCCTCTGATGTTCCGCCTTGATCTGTTGGCAAGTTAGACACTTTGACACGAATTCTGCAATTTCCTTTTTCATGACATTCCACCAGTAACCCCTTTTCAAATCCTGATACATTTTGGTCCTTCCTGGATGAACAGCAAATCGGGACTTATGGCCATCCTCTAATACTTGCCATTTAATCTCGAGGAAAGAAGGTACGCAAATCCTGCCTTTGAAGATTAGAATTCTATCCCTGTTCAATGAAAACTCCTCATTCTTTCCATCTTGCAATTTCTCCCTAATTTTCTTCAACTCATCATCATTTAACTGAGCTTCCAGAAGATCTCCATAAAGAGTAGGAACAACTCTGACATTAGCAAACAACATATCACCTCTCACTTCTCGAGATACCAAGGATGAGAAATGATCCTTACGGCTAATAGCATCAGCCACCACGTTAGCTTTCCTGGGATGATAAGAAATGACACAGTCATAATCCTTCAGAAGCTCCAGTCAACGCCTCTATCGGTTGTTCAGTTCCTTTTGTGTAAACAAGTACTTAAGGCTCTTATGATCTGTAAATATCTCAAATTTGGCCCCATACAAGTAGTACTTCCACTTATGCAATGCAAACACAATAGCTGCTAACTCCATATCGTGGGTAGGATAATTTTGCTCCTCTGGTGATAGTTTCCTCGAAGCATACGCAATTACCTTCCCATTCTGCATAAGTACACAACCCAATCCCTCTTTAGAAGCATCACTGAAGATAACAAAGTTCTCACAACCCTTTGGAAGTGTAAGAATAGGAGCTGAAGTCAATCTCTTCTTCAGTTCAGTAAAATCAGCTTCACACTTAGCATCCCATATAAATGGTACATCCTTCCGAGTCAATTTGGTCAACGGAGTTGCAATCCTCGAAAATCCCTCAATAAATCTTCGATAGTACCTCGCTAACCCAAGGAAACTACGAACCTCTATCACAGTAGAAGGTTGTTTCCAGTTGACTACAAACTCAATCTTTGTAGGATCTACTGCAATACCAGTACTGGATACCACGTGACCCAAGAAAGAAATCTGTTCCAGCCAAAACTCACATTTGTTGAACTTTGCAAACAACTGTGTCTCCCGAAGCACAGATAACACAATTCTTAAGTGCTTCTCGTGATCTTCCCTGGATTTTGAGTATACCAGGATATCATCAATAAAAACAACCACAAAACTGTCAAGATACGGCTTGAAGATCCTGTTCATCATATCCATAAAGACTGCTGGTGCATTAGTCAACCCAAATGGCATAACAAGAAATTTATAATGCCTGTGCCTTGTTCTGAAAGATATTTTAGAAACATCATCTGGCTTGGTCTTCAACTGATGGTATCCGCTACGTAAATCCAACATAGAATATATAACGGAACCTTGAAGTTGATCAAACAAATCATCAATGTGAGGAAGAGGATATTTGTTCTTAATAGTAGCTTGATTCAGTAGTCTGTAATCAATACACAACCGTAATGTCCCATCCTTCTTCCTAACAAACAGAACTGGTGCTCTCCAGGGTGACACAATGGGACAGATAAAACCCCTGTCTAACAACTCCTGCAACTGAATTTTCAATTCTTTTAACTCAGCTGGAGCCATTCTGTAAGGTGCTTTAGAAATTGGTGAAGTGCCCGGCGATAAGTCAATGCAAAATTCCACCTCTCTATCAGGAGGCATACTATACTCAGTTGAGAATACATCAACATATTCATTCACAACTGGAACAGAAGATAACTCAGGAGATTTCTTACCAGAGTCTACCACATATGCCAAGTAACCCTCACACCCTTTAGATAACAACTTTCTAGCCTTTATTGCAGAAATAACATGAATGCCAAATAAAGATTTATCAGCATCAAAGTCAAATACAGGTACATCAGGCATAGAAAAGGTGACTCGCTTTTTGCGATAGTCCACCAAGGCATGAAAAGAACTCAACCAGTCCATGCCTAAAATAACATCAAAATCTTGGATTGGTAACTCTACCAAATCCACTGGCAATACATGCCCACATATAACCACCTCATAGCGATAATAGATCAAAGAGGATTCGAAGTGCTCTCCCACAGGAGTAGAAACCTCTAACACATAAGGTAACAACATAGGCAACTTATGCAAAGTAAATGCAAAATGAGATGCAGCATAAGAATGAGACGATCCAGGGTCGATAAGAATACGAGCCCTGACCCCTGAGACAGGGACAATACCTCTAATAACCGCAGTGGGATCTACTGCGCCTCTATCCAAAGCAAAGACTCTGCCTTGGACTCTCTCTTTGGGTTTCCCCTCAACATCTCTCTTTACCCCACCTTTGGGCTGATGACCTTGTGGTCTACCACCCATAGTTTGACCCTTTTTTAACTTAGGACAATCCTTTCTGAAGTGCCCCATCTCACCACAACTCATACACTTTCCCTGCTTACTCCAATAACTATCTTCGGAGTGCCCCACTTTCTTACACCAATTACAAACTGTGCCAAACTTGCTTGATACAGGTCGAGTAGAAACTGTAACTGTTCCTCCCTTAGCCACTCCAGATGTTGAGGATTTAGGCTGATTCTTGCTCTGACTTGAACCTTGGCCTGAAAACTTAGTCTTGCTTCCACTACCCTCTGATTTACCTCTATGCTCCTCAATGTCGTTCTCAATTCTGTATGCCATATTAACTGTCGCCTGGTAGTTAGGAAAGTCGTGAGTCAACAACTGCTTTCTGAACTCCAACCTGAGTCCCTTGACAAACCTATAAACCCTCCGACTTTCATTTGGTACAAGATGTGGACAAAACCTGGCTAGCTCCGTAAATTTTGCAGAATACTGAGATACTGTCATTGCCCCCTGCTAAAACTTCAGGAACTCTACCTCTTTCTTGTCTTTGGTAATCACAGGAATGAAGTGCTCCTTGAATTTCCCAACAAAGTTGTCCCAAGTCTGGGGCGTATGATCCCGCTCCCATCTTTCCTTAAGGATTTGCCACCAATGCTCAGTAGGACTCTCTAGCTTTATCCATGCATTAAACACTCCGCGTCAGATATCACACACTCCCCCTTAGACTAGACATCTACCCTTGACTTCTAGCCAAAGCTCTGATACCAACTGTGGGCTCCTTCCAACTCCCGAGACCTATAAACTCGTGTCCCAGGATGGTGAGTCCCAAAATACACTTTCTAAAAAAACTTTTCTTTACTTTAACTTGAAAAGTATACAACTCATTTTCAAAACAATTTCAAAATAACCTCTCTACACGGAGGTGATATATAAACCTGTTTGCAACCACACACAACCTGTTTATACAAACTATACAACCGGAAAGGCTTACACAACCAACCATACAACAAACCAAACTCAAGTTGAATTACAACACAATCCAACTGAAAACATGTCTTTGAAAGTTTTATATACAAAACCTTTTCCCAAAAGAATAACAACCAACAATCCCAACTCCCCATGACAACACATACCCTGACAACCAAAAGATGTCCAAACTCCTTCCCTGGCCTCACTGGTCTGGTCTTCCTGTCTCAACGGGATCTAAAACAATAAAGGGAGAAGGGGTGAGATAAAATATCAGCAAGCTATTATGTATGCAACAATATGCCATACAAGATGCAACACATAAACAGGTTGCTCAACAAATATGCAACACCAAATAGGTTGCTCAATCACATTGGGAAAACAGTAAACACTTTACGTTACCTTTCCCTTTACCTTTTCCATCTGAATCATATGTAGTACTACGGCGGGAGTCATACTCCTCTCATTTGGTGAACTGCTAGTGCACCTTCTGTGAGGGCTCTCCCTAACTCAAGGACCTATAACTCGTATCCTAAGCTGGAGGGTCCTCAAAACACACCTTTTCAAAAAACTTTTCTTTGTTAACTTGAAAAGTATTTACCCTTTTTCAAAACCAATTCAAAATAACCCCTCTACTCGGAGGCAATATACAAACCTGCTTTCAAACCAAAACATGTTTAAACATAAACAGGTTGCTCACATTACATTGGAAAATAGTAATCACTTTACATTACCTCTTCCGCTTGACCATAAGTACTACAATATGCAACACATAAACAGGTTGCTCATTTATTATGCAACACACATAGGTTGCTCATAACCAAATATGCAACACACACCGGTTGCTCACAAATGGGGAAAAACAGTAAACACTTTATGTTACCTTTCCCACTTGAATAACCAGCCATATAGAACAAATAAGTCTACCAGCTATCTGTAATGCAGACGACACAATACAAAAGTGGCCAATTATAATATAACAACTATCATTTCTCTATAAGGCTTTTGGCACGATACAGTCCCATATAAAGTGGCCAATTCCCACATCAAGTGGCCAATTCCACGTTTGTGACCACAGACATGCCATGTCACCTTATCGTGTAACATTCCCATCTATCTGTAAGGCTTTTGGCATGATACAGCAGTGGCTATTCCCATGTCTGTGGCCAGCAGACAGGCCAAGTCATAGGTATAATACAATTCAATCACTTATAGAACAAATTTATACTTGATTGTATCCCACTATACCCATAATAGCAGTTCATATAATCATATCCAAGTACATAAACAGTCACTTGTAATTACATCCACACATAGGGATATCAATATATAACATGTTAATATAATCATGTCAAACCATTTCCACAGTGCAACTTACCTTGCAAACACTGTTGAATAATGCCAAACCAATACCATGGTATAATACTCATGCTCAACAAATAAAGTAGTGCAACACGTATTTAACCACTATGTGCACAATCCAACATGAATATGCTATCACATATGGCCACAATATATATCAAGTAAGCCCTATATATTCATGTCGTACTATTACACACCTTCTATAAAGGTTCTATGACAATTTACCATGTTTTATCAACTTTGGTTCAAGTTCCACAATTACCTTTCAACCATTTTCAGGACACATTTAAATCCCTTACCTTCATCAATTTGGGGTCATTTAAGACTCCCTTACCTAGTACGAATATTGTACTAGCGTTATAGTTATAGAGGAATCAATTCCATACTAAGTTGCCCATGTTTACACACTTGCAACTTAATACCAAAACCCAATCCTGCCAAGCCTTCACAATAGCGTGACATATACTTAACCACTATAGAGTACAGTAATCCAATCACATGGTATTTATACTCTTTCTCAACAAAATAAACAGTGCAACACGTATTAAACACTATGTGCACACAAATTTTGAATAGGTAACCACTTATGGCACAAAGTATATCACATCAGTCTTACATATTCGTTACACAATATGTAACACAGTAACAGGGTACTACCACTCCTGTCCAACCCATGTAAATGGTGCACTACACATTTTATGCACTACAAGAAAAAATAACCCTATACAGGTCATCACGTAAGGATACAATATCATATAAGTAACCCTACGCGTTTACCAAACAACATTAAACACCTTCTCTTAAGGTTCCAAGTTCAAATAACAAGTTTTACGAACTTTGGTTCAAGTTTCCTAATTGCTTTTCAAGCCATTTCAGGTCAATATTTAAAGACCTTCCCATTTTCCATTTGGACCATTTAAGGTACCATTATATAGAACTAAAGTTGTACTATAAGTATAGTTACAAAGGAACTAGACCCAAGCTAAGATACCCATAGTTACAAGCTCGCAAAGTCAGTACCCAACACCATGTCCTGGTCACGACTTGTGCTAATGGGAACGAGTCGTGCCCAACATCAGATTTTCAGCATCAGCTATGACAACAACCATTACAACAACACATAAACCAATTCTCAGTTCCAGCTACAGCAAAGTTGTATAACCTCAGTATAGTGAGTTCTAAACCCATAACTATACTCCCTCCTTGCCATTTACCATGTATAACAACAACTCTATCAAATCCGAACCAATTATTAAAGCCATGGATTCAAGTTCAAGTCAACTCATTTTCTTTTTCTTCCAACATTCAAAATAAAATGATCCACTTCACCAAAGATCATTTATATCACATAATAACATCATTTACTTGGCATAACAATTATTTGAACAAAACCATAATAACTTACAAAAATTTGCCAAAATAAAAGAAAGATTTAATCGGCTCTTCTTGTTCTAATCGACTCCCTGATCACAAATATGAAGTCTGAATTGGAAACGGATCAACGGTTGAATTGTTATGATTTTCCGAAGTTAACCCTAGGTTGAAGGAATGAAACGTATACTGAGAGAAGGAAGAAAGGAGCTGAGAGAGAAAGTGAGAAGCTTCTGGGAAAAGAAAAAGATTTATATAAACCAAATTACACTTTAGCTCCTCCAAGTTCTAACTCCTCCAATTAACCCCCTTAAACTTATTTTTACACATAAGCTCCTAGATACTTTTATAATACTTTCATTTAAAATTCCAATGTTATAACATTAACACATTAATTCCCATTTGGTCCAATTAGACATTATATAATTAAATTTACTTTATTCCCAACCTAAATCACATAAGTTGGCCAAAATATACAAATAACCACATAACAGTGCAATGATCATACAATGTCTACCAGGAGATGCTATGCACCACACTCCCACGTGCTCCACGTGTGCCCAAATTGGTACCTAAGTTTAGGGTCGTGATACTCACTCCCCCTTAAATCAAATTCGTCCCGAATTTGGACTTTACTTACCTGAATGATCACACAAATCTGGATACTTTTGTCTCATCTCAGATTCTAATTGCCAAGTAGCTTCCTCGATGGTGTGATTCTCCCACAGAATTTTCGCAACGGAAATACTCTTGGTACACAATTCCCGGACCTGTCATTCAAGAATCCACAATGGTTCCTCCACGCAAGACATATCCACCTGGACATCCCTCGGGAGGAGAACTCAGAACATGAGAGGAATCATAACCATACTTCCTCAACATGGAAACATGAAACACATCATGGAGAGAAGGAAGAGATGGAGGTAGAGCCAAATAATAATCTAACTCGCCCACCTTCTCAAACACTTTAAATGGACCAACAAATATAGGAACCAACTTCCCTCACACCCTTATGATAACAACTTTCTAGTCTTTAATGCAGATATAACATGAATGCCAAATAAAGACTTATCAACATCAAATATAAACACAGGCACCTCAAGCATAGCAAAGGTGACTCGCTTTCTGTGACAGTCCACCAAGGCATGACAATAACTCAACCAGTCCATGCCAAAAATACATCAAATAGTGGATTGGTAACTCTACCAAATCCACTGGAAATACATGCCCACATATAATCACCTCACAATCATGATAGATCAAGGAGGATTTGAGGTACTCTCCCACAGGAGTAGAGACCTCTAGCACATAAAGCAACAACTTAGGCAACTTATGCAAAACAAATGCAAAATAAAATGCCACATATAAATGGGACGATCCAGGGTCAATAAAAATACGAACCATGGCACCTGAGACAGGGACAATACCTCTAATGACTGCGGTGGGATCTACCGCGCCACGACCCAAGGCAAACACTCTGCCTTGCACCTTCTCCTTAGGCTTTCCCTTAACATCCCTCTTGGCACCAACTCCTGGCTGGTCACCCTGTTGTTTGTTACCTGGAGCTTGACCCCATCGAGGTTTAGGACAATCTCTTCTGAAATGCCCAACTTCTCCACAAATCATACACTTTCCTTGCTTCCTCCAACAAGTGTCTTCAAAATGCCCTACCTTCTTACAAAAGTTACAAATAGTCCCAAACTGGCCAGACACAGAACGAGTAGAAACTGTAATATTTCCCCCTTTTTCCATTCTAGAAGTTGAAGGCTTTGGCTGTTCTTTGCTCTGCCCTGAACTCTGACCTGAAAGCTTAGGTTTGAGCCCACTATTTACTGCTACCTGGTAGTTGGGAAAATCGTGTGTCAATAGCTGCTTACAGAACTTCACTCTAAGTCCCTTCACAAACTATAAACTCTCCTGCCTTCATCTGGTACCAAATGTGAACAATACCTTGCTATCTCTGTAAATTTTTCAGAATACTGGGCCACTGGCATTGCCCCCTACTCAAGTTTTAGGAACTCTACCTCTTTCTTGTCTTTAGTGATCACAGGAATGAAATGCTCCTTAAATTTGCCAATGAAGTTGTCCCAAGTTTGGGGCGTGTAGTCCCGCTCCCAACTTTCCTTAAGAATTTGCCACCAATGTTCCGCAGGACCCTCTAATTTGAACACTGCACATCTAACCTTTTCTTCATCTGTACTTTCCATTGCCAAAAAGATTTTATCCATAGCTTCTAACCATCTCTCAGCTATCGCTGAATCTGGATCCCCATTGAAGCTTGGTGGAGATAATTTGATAAACTTTTCTAACCCATGTGCTGGCCTTGCCTCAGGTTGCTGCTGTCCCCGACCCTAAGCTGCCATATTCTAAAGGAAGACCTAGAACATAGCCATCATCTCAGCGTTCTGGTTTCCCCCAGCACCCAAATCACCAATGTTTCCATGTTCCCTCAGCTGGTCATCACCAGTCCCAGCCATTTCACCAATCCCTGCATTAAACACTCGGTGATAGAGATCGCACACTCCCATAGCCCTTAAGTTAAACTTCCCTGCCACGAACAATGTTGCCGAGTACGATGCCTGCATTGCTGATTTAGAAGCTGCCCTAGAAAGGAATGTCTAGGAGCTCGAAGTTTATGGAGACTCAGCCCTGATCATCAACCAGGTCTCCAACAAATGGAAGAATGTGGATCCTAATCTTCAGCGATATCATGCCCATATGGAGGAGTTGACTGGACAGTTCAGAGAAGTGACTTTCCACTACTTGCCAAGGAAAAGAACAGATTCACAGATGCCCTTGCTACTTTAGCCTCACTAGTAGAGATCCCCGAGGGAAAAGCCATAAAACCCTTCAGAGTGGGTAGAAGAGAAGCCCCAGCTTTCTGTTGTGAAGTAGACCTGGGACCCGAGCCTATCAAGGAACCGTGGTACAATCAAATTTACCAGTTCCTCAAAAATGGAGAGTCAGCTTTCAGAGACGAAGAAGGTAGGCCAAAAGAAGGTGTCAAAGCCAAGAGCTTGCAAGCCATGAAAAGGTTGGCCTCCCATTATGTCATTCTAGGAGGCAACATGTACAAGAAGCGGTATCAAGGACCACTCCTTTTGTGTGTCACTCAAGAAAGGGCCAAAGAGTTGATGACCGAAGTCCATAATGGTCCCTGCGGTCCTCATATGAATGCTAGAGCCCCGATGCAAGTGATCCTCAGAATTGGTTACTACTGGATTTCCGTGGAGACAGACTGTGTCCAGCATGTCCGAGCGTGCGACAAGTGCCAGCGATTTGCCAACCTCAACCATCTCCCACCTCATGACCTGTACTGCATGATGACTCCCTGGCCGTTTGCAACTTGGGTTATTGACGTGATAGGGAAGATAGCCCCGACAGGAAGCAATGGGCATGAATTCGTGTTAGTGGCAGTCGACTACTTCACCAAGTGGGTAGAGGCCAAGTCCTACAAGGTCCTCACTTCCAAGAAGGTGGTCCAGGTTATCAAAGAAAACATAATGTGTAGATATGGGGTGCCCAATGAGATCATTTCTGATAATGGGTCGCACTATGAAGGAGACTGCGATAGGTTACTGTCAGAATTCAGAATCACTCGCCACAAGTCATCCCCATACAGACCTCAGACTAACGGAGCCATGGAAGCTGCTAATAAGACGCTCGAACGGATCATCCGAAAAATGGCCACCCGTGGTCGTGATTGGCCCAAAAAGCTGCACCTGGCACTCTGGGGCTACACAACGTCTGTCAGAACAGCCACAGGAGAAACTCCTTTTGCCCTAAATTATGGGATGGAAGCAGTGTTACCAGTGGAGTTGGAAATCCCGTCATTAAGGGTCCTCCTGGAAAACAGTGTCAACGAAGTAGAATGGTTGCGTAGCCGGCACGATGAGTTGGCCCTGCTCAACGAAAGAAGGCTTAAGGCCATGGAGCATACCCGAGCCTATCAGAGGCGAATGGCCAGAGCATTTGACAAAAAGGTCAAGGCCAGGGACATCAAAGAGGGTGACTTAGTGTTGAAAGTGAAGCCCCCTACCAGAGACAACCCCCTGGGAAAATGGGAACCCGTTTGGATCGGCCCATATGTGGTGCAGAAGATACTATCGGGAGGAGCCATGAAGCTTGCAGACCTGGACGGCAATCCCTTTATCCACCCAGTCAACGGTGATAAGCTCCGAAGGTACTATGTCTAAAAAAAAAATAAATAAAAAAAAGAAGAAAAAAAGTATTAGTGCAAAAAGAGTAATACCCGGCTAGGATGAAAACCCAAAAAGGGCGGTCTAGGCAAAAAACAGGATTGCACATAAAAAAAATATATTAGTGCAAAAAGAGTAATGCCCAGCTAGGCTGAAAACCCAAAAAGGGCAGTTTAGGCAAAAAAACAGGGCTGCACATAAAAAAAAAAGAGAGAGAAAAGTTCACCAGAATGAACTACGAAGACCTGAGCCCCTTAGTCTTTCTTGTAAAAGGGGAACGTAGGCAGCCATTTATGGTTCGGTCCAAACAATAAAAAAATAAATAAAGGGCATTCCAGTTTCCATAAAACGGGTCCTGAGCAAATCAATAAGACATTTGAATTTCCATGAAATTGTGTCTTGATTAATTTCTAAGATAATATCTCTTGTTCATTACAAGTTAAAAACTTCTTGATGAGTTCAAGCACGGTCTACTCTTGACTCTGCTAACCTGCTACAAAGATCTAAAGTACAATAAAATGCCTAATAAAACTACTGTGTTTGCAAAATGGCAATAAGGGAATCCTAAGAAAAGATCTGTCAGTCGTCATTCACTGAGTCTTCTTTGGTCTTCTTCCCTTTACCTCGACCCCGTCGAGTTTTCTTTCTCTTCTTCTCCAAGATGTCGGTCTCCCTCATCCCGATCTCCGGTATCCTCACTGGAGCCTCCATCAAACCCGTGTCAATAAGTGCCCTCTCAACTCGGGCACGAGTCCGCACTTCCTCCCTCTGAGCCTTAGTCAAAGGAGCGACCTCGGACAATCTCTTGTATCGAGCCTCCATATCTCTGATCAGGTCACCCGACTGGTTATGGCGACTCGCCTTAGCTTCGCCTCCTCGTAGTCCTACTCGAGTCGCAGCCACCGCCAATAAAGCCCGACGTCTCTCCCCCAATATGACCCGAGTCGCTCCCATCTCCCTCTCGTACCAATCCAAGTAGATCGTAGTCAAGATGGTACTCTTCCCGCTCTTGAGAATGGCCCCGGGTGGGAAAGGCCGTATGTCCAAGCCCTCGAGAAGAATGAAAAGCTGGCTGGATCTACCATAGCTAATGGCACCACCTCCATGGTATGGATATCCTCCCAATCGCCCAACAGCTCCTGTAAGGCCCCAAACTGCCTGGATACCAAGTAGGGTATGTAGAAGGATGACCAGCAGAAACCTGGAACCCTCACTATGTAGGACTCCTGAAATATCCTCCTGGTCTGCAACCTTCAGTGAGGTACCCACCAGCGAATGTCTGAAGTAGATAACCTAGCCATCATCAGCTCCCAGCTACCCTGGTCCTGTTGTCGAGGTGCACCTCTCCGAGAAATCACCCAAGGGCACTGAGTCGGCAAAGCCCCTGGCAAAGCCTCGAGCCTCTCCTGCAGCCATAAAGTCAGCACAGCTGGACTCCTAGACCTCATGAAATGGTCTCCCCTAGCCATCCTATCAATGCCATGAAGGGTCTCACCCAAAACCAGTGGGGCAATGTCCTTCCCAGCCCTGCAATCTCTGACCATGTCTAAGAGACCACCATGACAGATCCCCACGGACTCAGCGGTGAACAGAGAAGAGAATATGCAGAGGATAAAGGCATCCATAGCCACCGTGGTCGCAGCCATAGTCGGAGACCCAAACCTGCCCGGGATATCAGAAAGGTCAATCCTGTTCGGGGCTATCATCATCTCCTCGCCCTCTCCTGCAGAAATCTCGCGTAAAAGATGCAAGCTTTGCCGCCACCGGCACGTCTTCGATCAGCGGAATTGATATAGCCTCAATTTCTGGACCCCCAATCAAGGCTCGGAAGTCTTCATGCGTTGGGACAATCTCATTGTAAGAAAAGCAGTAAATGTGTCTCCGAACGTCCCAAAACCTTACTGCTGCTCTCAAAAGGTCCCAATCGGGCGGGAGATCCCTCAAATGCCATAAAGACTTGATCTTGAAGGTAGAATCAAACAACCCCTTGTGAGATTGAAAGTTGTATCTTACCCAAGATTGAAGATCAGACAGAAAGCGGTCTCTTTTCCCCCTTTGCAATCTAGCAGGCTTCTCCATTGCAAAATGATCAAAGGTGGTGTCTTTAGGTCCAATATGTGCTCTGGGAACAGTTGGGACAAGTCTAAGTTGAAAATGAAATGAAATGGCCAAGCCTTGGTTTTATTCTAAAAATAACTAATCCAGACAGAACTGTGAGCCGCACGGCCTCATTTGCTCCAGAGACCATGCCGCACGGCCTCATTTACCTGATGTAAATGGCAAATCTGCAGCAACCAAGTTGTTGTCCAAAGGGAGTTTTCACCCCACTTTTTCAACCAAAACCTGTACAAAAACATGTTCAAAGACCATCCAGGCATTTATATATCATTATATATCATTTTGGTCCAGTTTCAGCCCCAATTCCAAGCAAAAAACCGCCCCGAGGCTCAAGTAATATGCAAATTAATAAAGCATAAAATAGAAAAGCAAATAAAGCAGTAGTACATTATTTTCGCCCCATCGGCGCCCAAATAAAGCAAAAAATAAACAAAATGTGCATGAAACTTGTTCATTGTTTGTTTTTCTTCCTAAATAAATTCTAGAGACCTCCTAGGCCTCCGATCCTTCTTCTTCATCACTACTCAGCTCATAAACACTTGCCTCTCTCATCAAATCCTTCGCGTCGCTCACATCTGAAAGGTGGACATTATCGTGCTCGTACTCAGCCAGCTGCTCCAAGATGTCAGCATTGGGTCCTCATCCCCGAGGCATGGCTCTAGAAGAGTACTCCGAAGCTGAAGAGGTGGATGCCGTGCTCCCGACGTGCCTCCTTTTGGGCACTGGCTCCTGCACGTTCGCTGCCGCCTTTGAAGCGCAGGCCAGCTTCTTCAGGAGGGACCGGCACACGTCTTTCAAGCACCTATTCTGCCTGACCAACCTGTCGTAAGTGCGAGCTGGAACCTGAGAAAAGAGAAAAAAAAAATCTCAGGAAATCTCAGAATTGCAAAAAGCAAAGAAATCTGAAAGAAAAGGGAAAAGACCCTAAAGTGTACTTACAGTGCTGTCCGGCGGCAGAGTATACTGGGGCTCCCTAGTATCGGGGACAGGTATCCTCAACCTCCTGGGTACTCCGTGTACCACATAAGAAAGATGAGCAGGAGGGATCGGCGGATCAGAAGGCTCGACCTCCCCATATCCCTGAGTGACCGCTAGCTTCACTAGCTTCTGTCGTGTCCTCTGTCGCTGCTCCACAAACACAGCATATGGGGTATCCATATCAAAATACTCCTCGGTGGCCACGCCTGCCTGATATCTCTCTATCTCATCCGCCTGCCAATCCCTGGGCTGTAGCATCCGTGCTGGAGGATCCTGGGGAGTAATGGCGTCCAATGGAGGGACATGGCCATGCTGCCTGGAAAATCGGTCCCCCAGATAGATGACATCACATGTCAGCCCAGTCAACCACCGCCTCTGCCTCGTCGCCTCCACGGCCTCTCCTAGCAAAATCTCTGGATACCTGCTCCACGGGTAGAAGTCCACTCCATTGTGCCTATCCTTGTTGATTATTGGCTTCACCACCTTGTAATCAAAGGTGATCCGGGTCTTCCCGGTGAACTTATCCCTCGCATCTCCCCTCCAGCGGATCATAGCGGGAAAGATGGTGACATCGCTCTGTTGGTTCCACGGAAAGACCCGATCACCTCACAAAACCAGACCTGCATGTTCAAAACATCAAAAGGGTCATTTCTCTTTCATAAAAGTCTCAAGACAGAAAAAGGAAAGAAAAAAGAAGGTGATGCTACCTCAAGAGCAAAAGAGAAGCAATCCATCGAAGCAGCCTTGTTACGG
Source organism: Adenophora triphylla var. japonica (assembly GCA_022495995.1). Classification (NCBI taxonomy): domain Eukaryota; kingdom Viridiplantae; phylum Streptophyta; class Magnoliopsida; order Asterales; family Campanulaceae; genus Adenophora; species Adenophora triphylla. The sequence goes on from JAFEMH010004774.1 coordinate 129,002, forward strand.
CTGTACATATCCAGAGAAAAGTAGAGCTCTGCCAATCCGGCCTCACCCCATGAGACCGTCCCAATCCCATCAACATCCTCCAGAGAGTCAAGGAGGCAAGTGATAGCCGAGTCCCGGCATCTGGCAAAAATGGTGGTGACAAAGCATCAACCACACAAAGGCTCTAGCAAGCTGGTGGGCAGTCACCTCACTAGCAGCAAAGTCCCGCATGCAGTTCTGGACTGCCACCTCAACGTTCCTCGTCTCCATTCTGAGCCCCTTAGGAATCAGCTCAAACCCAACCAAAGCTCTAAATTCCTCAGCAGTGATATAATCCCTCCAGGTCACAGGCCTCCCGGTGAACTGTAAGCCCGTGATAGCAGTAAAATCTGCAGCATCATCGCGCTCCCCCAGCTAAGGTGAAAGCTGTGGGTAGTGTCCCACCAGAACTCAGATAGGGCCTGGACCAAGCCCTTGCTCTTAGAGGTAATGTGAATACCTCTGCCACAGCCTCACTGCAATCTCAGAAGGCCCCCTAGACTTGTTCTCCTGTAGACAAGCACAGCAAAAGAAATGTGTCAGATTTTTTTCAAAAAAGCATGCATATATTCAAAAGTGCGCATATTTTCAAAAGAAAAGCATTCATGAAAATTTTCTAGCATCCTTTGCATTGAAAACGTGTCTTTCATCACTTGAAACACTTCGTGTCAAGCACATTGCTATCCTAAGCACAAAATCACAATTTTCAAAATTATTTGCACATAAGCATTAATTTTTTCTCAAAAAATGGCATGCATGAATCCATTTCATCTTCCAAAATCCCGTTTTCTCATCTATGACCTAGTTCTAGCACATGCAAGAACTCCGTCACCTCTTAGACAATTATTCTTCTTACTTTTTATTTTCGAAAAAAAAAGTGGGTCATTCTCATTATTTTGTCAAATAAATTGCACATGCATGTTCTTTCATCTTCCTAGCCTCATAGGTTAGTCATCAAGATTTCAAAATCATCCAAAAATCCTAGGAAAATTCGGAAAATTCCTAAAGCTTGGGTCAAGCCCTAAATCAATCAAAATTCAATCAAAATCGATGGATTTGAGCAAAATAAGAATGCTTACCCCAACCGATTGAGGGTTTGTCGATTTGTGCTCCCTTCTACCCGGATAGAGCTCCGATGGAGGCGTAAGGAAGTCATACTTCCTCTCCGTACGGATGAGTTCCTTCCTCTTCCTTCTCGCGGCCGCGGAGATGTTCCTTCTAGATTGCCTTGGCATTGGATTCCCCTCTGGATCCATCCTAAATAAGTAGAGGCTAAAGGATTGAAGGATTTTGAAGAAAATTCTCTCCCTCCTCTCTCTCTCCTTCTCGGCAGTCTTGGGCGGCAACAATGCCCAGTCCCCATTCAAATTCTGTTTTAAATAATCTGGAAAAATCAGGCTTCTGGCCGTGCGGCCTCTTTTGCCTCCCTCTCATGCCGGGCGGCCTCTTTCGCTCTGAGCAAAATTTACCTTTTTGCCCCTGGACTTTCCACTTAGGCATACAATTCCCGTTATCCTTTAACTAGATAACGTCGTTTTCAGAAGATATCCCTTATCTCCTTATGCAAATAGACTTTCTTCCCCAGTCGCCTCCGTTACCTCCGTTATAACGGGATAACGCTAGGTGACAACCTCCGAATTGTCGAAATCTGAACTTTAGCTACCTCTATCCCAGATAGTGAAGTATGCTCAAGTTCTCCTAACTTTAGCTACCTCTATCACGAATAGAGAAGTACGCTCAAGTTCTCCTAACTTTTGCTACCTCTATCATGAATAGAGAAGTACGCTCAAGTTCTCCTAACTTTTGCTACCTCTATCATGAATAGAGAAGTACGCTCAAGTTCTCCTAACTTTAGCTACCTCTATCACAGATAGTGAAGTACGCTCAAGTTCTCCAAACTTTTGCCACCTCTATCACAGATAGTGAAGTACGCTCAAGTTCTCCAAACTTTTGCTACCTCTATCACAGATAGTGAAGTACGCTCAAGTTCTCCAAACTTTAGCTACCTCTATCCACTCGATAGTGACGTAAGCTCTAGTTTCCTCAGGTGACAACCTCCATTAATTGTCAATCAGGTGACAACCTCCATTAATTGTCAATCAGGTGACAACCTCCATTAATTGTCAAAACTTCAAGGATCCTAGACATCGTTCCTAACCTATCTAGTGATGTTCGAACTACGATCAAGGCTTGATTCCTCCGGGATACGTAGGTAGCCTTTCATAAAAGGTCCAGCCATCCGACCACTTTGGTCACCCTGTTCCTTCATCACTCCTCAGTGATGAAGTAGCCCCTCATAGAGGTTTTGACATCTGACCACCTCGGTCACTTCTAGCATATCCCAAGTAGGATCAATTGCTTGACTTCCTAGGTCATTTTCCCTACTATTTCCCCAGCAAGAGACCAATTTTCTCTTCTCCATTCCTCAGTGGATCTTTTCAGAACTACGGCCTGGCTTGATTCCCACTCGGGATACGTAGGTAGCCTTCCAGAGGTTCAGCCACTCGACCACCTTGGTCATCCTAATCCGTCTCGGCATTCGCCAGATCGGATCCTTTTCTATCGACAACCCCACTCGCCCTGCAAGTGACGTTGCCGAGGGTCTTCTGTAAGTACCCAAATGCGCTCATGCCTTAGGTTAATTTTCCCGGCAATTTCGGTAAATTTCCGGTAATTCCCCAGAACTTTCCTAGAGTTCCGGAGCAATTCCGGAACTGTTCCAAACCTCTTAAAGGCTGAAGGGAATGCTTAGTAATTAAGAAACACATTTTTCTTAATTCCAAAAAGCTTCTAGAATTGCCACCTTGCATGATTCTAGAAACATACTGAGTCATTGTGGATAATGCCGCACGGCTGCATTAGGAGGAGACTCCTAGCCGCACGGCCTCATTGGCGATTCCCAGACTGCCTATAAATAGAGCCCTCCTCTTCCCATTTTAGACACCAACAACAAAGCAACCAAAGACGAAAAACACACACCATACACCATACTCAGCTTCAAAGCTCCCCCAAAATACTGCTGGAAATCCAAGAGGTTGAAGAAAGCCAAGAAGCCACCTCCCTCCTCCTTGAAGATCTCAAAGTTGGTCCTTCCACCTAGCAAGACCCAAAGAAGAAGAGGCCACCACCATTGGTAACCTCTCACTCCCTTACCTTGCATTATACTTGATCTATGTGATTTAATTGCTCCTTGCATTCATATACTGTCATTATCTTGCTTGGGACTTGGCATTTATCATTAAAGATCCTATCTTTATCATACCCCCTTTCCACCCCTTGCATGAATTAAGCATCACTTGCTATTAAAAATGTAATCTTTACATACAAAGGTGCATCCTTTGCACCTAAAAACCTCCTTTTTACACAAAAATGTCATCCTTATGCATCCTTTGCTCATAAAAATGCAATCTTTACCTTCAAAATGCATCCTTTGCATTAAAAATCATCTCTTTGAATGAACTTAGCATCCCTTGCTTTCAAAACGTAATCTTTGTGCATCCTTTGCATATTAAATACTATTTTCCACCATAAAAATGCATCCTTTGCATAAAAATTATGTTTTTATATAAAAATGCATCCTTTGCAAATCAAATGCATCCTTTGCAAATCAAATGCATCCTTTGCAACCCAAAAATGTCATCTTTTCACTAAAAATGTCATTTTTACATGCATTTCCCCATGTCCCCGTTAGCAACCTTGGAACGGACCGGTGTAAAGATCCTATCTTTACATCGTTTCTTCCATTAAAGGTGCCACAATCTCTTTAGAAAGGGATAAAACCTTGAACCTACCTCTCTGATTATCACTTAAGACAAGCATGAAGCATCCATATAAGCTCAATCGTCTTAAGGTGTAGGATTGATGGGCTAAGGTCACTCCTTTCCTAAATAACCTCATTTTGGACTATAAAAGAGAGTCTTTCTCTCGATCACGCAAGTCCCGAGGTTAAAAAGCGATGATCACATGTCCAAGATGAGGACGGGATCAAAATCCTGAATACATAAAATCCAAGAAATCCCGAGCGAAAACCAATAAATGGTTTGTACGTTCGGAAGACAACTTGGGACATTCCCCCCCCCCTTTTTTTTATTCAAACACATGCACACAAGAAAGCACGCAAGCAAGCAAGATAAACGAAATCTAGGGAGACTTGCTACGGCAAGGCACCTTTGGTGAACGACGATCCGTTCTTCCCAAGGGGTAACTTAACCTCCGAACCCATAAAACCTTTTTTTCAAAGTTTTGAGGAAATTAAAATGGCGTGGCGACTCCGTTTTTCAAATTAAACCGGATGTTTTCAAACTCGCGTGAATCAAAATTTGGGCACACATTCACAACTGCCTCACCAGGTCCAGTACACTGTGATGGCACACACCCAGGGAGGTGAATGTGTACAAAGTAGCAATCGCACACAGAGCAAAAGTATCCCACGCAGAAATGCTCCCCTCAGCACCGACAAATCTATCAGGTAGCCCCGAAGTGTCAACATGATCCGTGTTCGGTATTAGCATCCCGTATGCTTCTTCAGCTGAGACGCCAAGCAAGGACACTAACTTCTCAATGGTGGTCAGGCCGCCGGTCAAAGGAAGAACAAGTTGCTCTGCCTCAGGTCCTCCAAGGATAGCCCAGAAATCTTCGAGTGTAGGCGTGATCTCATTGTACGAGAAGTTGGACACGTGCCTCCTTTCGTCCCAGAAACTAGACGCAGCTCTCAAAAGATCCTAATCCGACATGAGCTCCTTCAAAGCCCACACTGCCTTCATCCTATAATAGCCCTCGAAAAATCCCTTGCTTTGCCTCTTGTGGTTCCGTACCCACGTCTGGAAACTCTGCAAAATCGCTCGTGCACCTGAGATGACAACCTTGGAAATAGAGCCATGAGAAACAAAGGAAACCTCAAGGAATTTGAAAGAGAAATCAGCTTTGATCAGAAACAAGTGTAGTGTTTTCAAATTCGCAAAAACTGGACTGCAATTTAAAACAAACTGGAACTGAATCCCAGTCCGTCCGGCCTGTTTTGTAGGTTGATTTGGTCAACTCTGTAGCTGAATGTACGCTCGCCAATTAAAAAGTTTTTGGGAGTCACCATGCCATGTTTAAGAGGTACACTTTGGAAAACCTTTTAAAAATAGAAAAAAGGGTTCGGGGGTCAGGTTACGTGTTGGGAAGAACCGAGAGTTCACCCAACACGCCTCGTAAACGAGTCTTTCTATAAAAATAACATCCAATCATTCATAGGTGTGTGCAAATGTGTGAGACAAATTATGATAAATATGCTTTGCTTTTATAGATAAACTGAGGAACTACAACTTGTGAACCATTTGGTAAGGGAGGCCACATCCCAATTACAATGGAGATTGAACAGAGCATACAACTGAAATGAACCTTCTGCAAGGGGCTACTTATGTCGCAAGACCCAGGACACCACATGTCCAGTTGTGTCACGTGACACTAGTAGCCACCTTGCAGAGGTTTTACAAGGCTTAATTACAGGGACATCAAGTACTTATAATATTGAATTACATCATGAATTGAACACAGAGAGCATGGAAATTAACAAATGACAATCAAGAGGGTGTGGATATGAGGGATCCACACTCTCTTGATGAACAAGCACAATTATACCAACTTATATCATAAACCAAACAACCACATGGAACAAGTAATTATCTACAGCATTAGACACTTAAAAAGAGAGATTGCGGTCAGATCATTAGCAGCTTGTGCATGAGATCAAGGAGAAGATGGAGAGAAATGGAGAAAGGGAGAGAAATCGTAACCCTTGTAGTCCACTTTCCTTATACCAGGTTGGTATAAGGAACCTTCAAATCAGCCTCTGAATTAGGATTCAAGCTCAGGAACTAGGGAGGAATGGATCCTAAATATGGGTGTGAGTGTATAGAGAAGGAGAGAATGGATTATGAATGAGAGATGAGATAATTGGAAGGAATCGGTGTGTGTTTGTATGTGGTTAAGGAGAGAGAGAGAGGTTTCTGGTGTGATTTTGACAGAGTAACCTTAGGGAGGCTGGAAGGGGTCCAAAAATGAGAGGGGAAGGGTCTTATTTATAGCTGCATGGGAAGGGGTTGGTTGTGTCACAAGACTGAACGAAGGTAACCGTTTTCCTTCAAGAACATGCAAGGTGGCAGCCTGGAATGATCGACATGGCTTGTTCTGTCGCACGACTTAAGGGAGCATAACCGTTTTCCTTCTGGAAGCATACAAGTTGGCGTATTTTGGACCTTTCTTTGATAATTCCTTATAGGTCCAAACTATGTAATTCCTTACAAGTCCTTCTGCATGAAAAAAGGACCGAAAGGCACTTCCTTAGCAAGAAACATGTTGAAAGCTCCCGAAAGTCTCGGAATGGACCGGAGATTTACCAAAATGCCCCCTAGTGTACTTTTTTTGTGTAAAAGACACTTTTAAAGGGTCGCAAATTGGATTGGGGTACTTACAGAGCCCCTTAGCAACGTCACTTATGGAAGAAGTGAGGTTGTCGATAAGACGGATCCCAAGCCCAATGAGCGGCTGATGGGAAAGATAGACCAGAGTGGTCAACTTGCCGGACCTACTAGGGGTATGGAAAATGAAGGAAAATGCTTGATGAGGTTAATTGGCTGGACCATTTTAGGAACGTATTCCTACGTATCCCTCGGAGGGAATCAAGCCGGATCGTAGTTCGGGAAGGTGAGAACATACGGTGTCTCAAACCGAGGAAAGACCGAGGCGGCCAAATGGCTGGACCTTTTTGGGAAAGGATTCCTACGTATCCATAGGAGGGAATCAAGCCGGATTGAAGTTCGAAGATGAGAACATGCGGCATCTCAAACCGAGGAAACATTGAGGCAGTCAAATGGCTGGACCTTTTTGGGAAAGGATTCCTACGTATCCCTAGGAGGGAATTAAGCCAGATCGTAGTTCGAGGATAGATTGACTATAGAGAGGATATATAGGAACATGCCAGTGGGCTTTGATGACGATGTGCCGGTGCAAACGGGCTTTGATGAAGACGTGCCGGTGCAAACAGGCTTTGCTGATGATTTGCCGTGCGGAACGGGCTTTGTTGATGATTTGCCATGCGAAACGGGCTTTGCTAATGATTTTCCTTGCAAAACGGGCTTTGCTGATGATTTGCCGTTGCAAACGGGCTTTCATGAAGATGTGTCGGTGCAAACGGGCTTTGCTGATGATTTGCCGTGCAAACCGGGCTTTTGCTGATGAGAGGGACGGACTTGAGGATTTTTGCCTTGAGGGACGGACCCGAGGATTTTTTACTTGAGGGACGGACCCTAGGATTTTTGACTTGAGGGACGGACCTGAGGATTTATGACTTAAGGGACAGACCCGAGGATTTTTGACTTGAGGGACGGACCCAAGAATTTTGACTTGAGGGACGGACCCGAGAATTTTGACTTGAGTTACGGACCCGAGGATTTTTGACTTTAGGGATGGACCCGATAATTTTCTGACTAGAGGGACGGGCCCGAGAAATTTTTGATTATCTAGAAAGATGGAATTGAAAATGCTAGGGGAAAAAGTAATAAAACGGGCCATAGGGGTAAAATGGGAATACAGGCCATAGGGGCGAAAGGGGAATAGGCCACAGGGGCAAAATTGTAAAATCAGCCGCATGGGCCTGTTGTGTCGCATGACCTAGCAGGCCATGCGGACAGACTTAATTAAATTGAAGCAATTCGGCTTTTGAAACACAACCCACAAACAGACGCCGAGAGAAAGAGAGGAGAAAGAAGAGAAGCTGGTTTTGTTCGAGATTTCTTCCAAGCATCTTGAAATTACCTTGCAATAATGCCTCCCCGTCTACGCCCGACAAAGAAGGGGGAACAACAACCAGAGTTGGCAGATCGAAGGAAGAATATCAAGAGAAATTATAGACCGCTTGTCCCTCAAGCTCCGAGAGGACACTTCTACCCACAGGAGGACAAACATACCTCGGTCGGTAGAAAAGCTGAGGTAAGATTCTTGCAAAACTTGATATTCACAAATTAAATTTTTTTTTTTGATTTTTTTCGAAAAAATGCATGCATAGGGATAATTATTCAGAAAAAAGAAATTGCCATGACTGTACTGTTAAAATGCGTGAATTGAATCTATGAATTAAACTAATTTTGTAAACAAGATGGGACGGACCCGAGACAAAAATCATTGATTTTGTAAAGAAAAGTGGGACGGACCCAAAGCAATAATGATGATTTTGTGGAAAAAACGTGGGATGGACCCAAAGATAACGACTTTTGTGAAAAGGTTGGGACGGACCCAAGTTTTTGTGAAAAGATTGGGACGGATCCAAGTTTTTGTGAAAAGATTGGGACGGACCCCTTATTTTTTCAAAGAGTGGGACGGACCCAACAATTTTTTAAGCACTTGGGACGGACCCAGAGATAACAATGATTGCATTCAAAACATGACGATATGTAATTGACTGAGATGATTTTGATACTTGAGCTGTGTTTACCTGCAGGGGCTACGCACTCGGGGATCGTCTGAGGTTATTGGGAGGCTTTGGAGGAGCGTGCCTGGTAGTGCAGTTGAGGCACATTCACCCAAGGGTTTAGTCTATGCAGCCGGACTCGGGCAGTTCTTTGAGATGGCGGAGGCCATTGGGGACACCAAGAGGAGTGTGGAGCTGATGAAGGCTTTTCGCGAGTTTTGGTGGGTGACCACCCACTCTTTCCATTTTACTTGGGCCGAGGTAACAGTCACTCCCTACGACTTAGCAATTATTACAGGGTTGCCATTCACCGGTCAGCCTATCTTCGCCGTCGAGCCTGTCGCTGAGCTCGAGCCCCTGGATGAGGGTGAGATGCTCGAGTTGGTTGGGTTTGCTCTCCGGGATAGGAAGGGCAATGGGTACGAGCTGGGAGAGATTCATGGAGCGATTGAGGCTCAGAGCCGAGCCTACCCTCCTATTTTTGATGGCTTCGATGATAGCCGGCTTAGGGCTCAGAGGCTGGCCAGGGCCTTTGTCTGGGCAGGCTTTTTTGTTATGCTATTTCCCAATGGGGCTTCCACTGCTCTGACTGCCCTCCTGGAGCTTCTGAGGAATTGGGGGAATGTTGGCAACTTGTCTTGGGGAGAGGCCGGGCTGTCCAAGATGTATTTGGCTCTAGATGACATTAGCCGGGGAGAGGCGAAGTCATTTGATTGCTGTCAGATGGCCTTTGAGGTATCTTTTTACCCTTACTTTCCTTTGCACACACATCTGTATCAATAGTTATTATCTTTGATTTTTGACCTTGTCTGATTTGTCTTTTGCAGGCCTGGGCTTACGAGGTGTTCAGCTGCTATCCTTGGAGAATCAGGGATGAGTTTACAGCCGACACTTATCCTGCACTCAGATGCTGGACTAAAGATGCAAGGAAGCAGACTCAGGCATCTGGATCAAGGGGTTGGGTGACTGCCTCATATGCTGACACGATGCCATTGCTGAGAGGAGCTCCCCATAGCCTCTCCTTGTTCCCATGGGATGAGAGGTATCAGGATGAGGATCTGGATTATGTGAGTTATTTCACCGCGTGCCGCAAGCTTTTGGTGGGCTTGACTGGAGATGCCATGTACTTGGCAGAGAGGGTGTTCAGACAGCATGGGCCCCATATAAATACTCGAGTCCCCGATGATCCTCCGGCCGATGTGGTTGCCTTGCCAGCTGGAGAATGTAGATGCTTTGATTGTAGGCGTGGCAGCCCATCACTTTGCATGGGATGGAGACTACACTATGTATGTGGCTAGGAGACTGTAGTCTCCCCAGGTCCGAGCTAGTTATGATGTTCAAGGTGCAGGGCCCTCAACTGTACATGTGGCTAGACCTCCTCTGCCCCCAACTTACATTGATTACCAGGGTGGCGGCCGTACACGGTGAGCTCACATTGACATGACACAGACTCATCCTTGTCTGCAACTTCTGCGGGGTTCTAGATCAGTAAGTACTATCCCCTGCCTTTTTTAGACTGCTCGTGCTCCTTTCAGTTATCAAGAATTGTATTCTGATATTTCTTGCATTTGCTTGTAACAGGTGTCAGCCCAGGCTTATAGGCATCTGACTCAGGCTTTCATCGGCGCTGTGGGCATGATTGGCAAGCTCCAGAAAGGCATGAGCTATTAGAAGAACCAGTGTCGGTCATAGGATGCAATAAATATCTCCCCTCCTGGTCAACCAAGGAAGAAGAAGGGCCGCTTTGACGATGTGGGCACCAGCGGACCGAAGCCTCGGACGAAGAATCCAAATGTGCCTCTTCCTAGACCCAGCGAGAGTGATGATAATGATGACGACAGTGATGATAGTGATGACGATGATGATGAGACCGCCGCTGATTACGAGCTTGCCTCCGCTGTTATCACCGAGCCTGATGATTATTATAGTATGGGGCCTGTAGCATACGAGGCTCCTTCTGAAGGCCCTGATGATGAGCCCGAGGAGGCCGAGGATGATGATGAAGATGGAGATGAGGTGGAGGATTATTTGGAGTAGCCTCCTAGATTTGATTTATGAGTTGTTTCTTATTGTACCCCGTAGGAAACAAAAACTATAGGCTAGGCTATTTTCTATGCACTACTCTGAACTAGATTTGAACTTCGTTATTTGTTAGTTTGCATTTACATTTGTTAGTTTTATTATTTGCACGAGTCTATTTTACTTTGAAAAGTGTTATTTGAAAAAAGAAAGTGAATGGGGTGATGGTTATGATGAGTGTGTATATGGATTATATGGTGAGTGTGTATATGGAATGATGGCTTGATTTGTGTATGTACGAGGTGAATGTGTATATGGGGTGAACGAACCCTCTCCCATGTTGCTTACAAAGTGATGGCTGATGGTTGCAGCATTTGACAGGTCGGGGAGTGCCCTGGTAAAAACTGAATGCAGCAGGTTGCTGATGTCTGGTGTTGGGCAAGTTCTGTCGCACGACTCAGGACAACAGAGGGCAAGTTCTGTCGCGTGACACAAGTAGCCTCACTGACAGGTTTTCCCAACCAAGCTTCAAATTTGTCTCAAGACAACACCTTTGCTTATGGCAGGAATTACAGCAGCCCCTCATGAAGTAGACCTCAAGTACAAAGCTAGCCTCAAGGATCGAGACTGTAAAGCAAGCCCCAGAATCTGCACAGAAGCTTCTATGTACTCACAATCCCTTTCCTACCTGACAAAGCCCCGGTATGAGAAATTATTGTGAACTGGATCTGGGGCAGCCCCTGTTTTTTATGAAATCCTCGGAGGTATTTGTGAACTCAAGAAGCAGATTCCCGAGTAAGCCATGGACCAAGTCTGGTGCAGCCCCAGTTTGACAGAGTTCCAATGCAGCCCCATTGCAGACAGAAGCATCATGTGGCGAAGGAGGCACCCTTCTTTCAAACTTTAGTCAATCAGTCATTGGACAAGACTCAGAAATGTATACGTGCAGGGGCGTATCTTTCGAAAAGTGGGAATGAATCCCGATTTTGTGTAACACACTCACTTTGGGTTTTACTCTTTTGAGAGAGTATAAGCGTGACAAGGTGTGGAAAAGTGTATGGAAGCCTCTGCTGACAGAAAGACAGTGTTTGGCTCTATATTCCCAGAACGTAGAAAAAGAAGACTTGTCGAGACATTTGAAACTCATTTTATTCATGATGATCACAAAGCTGCTTAAAACCCTTTATTGATGTTCGGGTTATTCAACCACTAAACTGTCATGAAAAAATATTTTGATTAATCATGAGAAGAAAATAGACTGATATCAAGGATCAAATTTGGGGAGAGGGAAAGAGGATTTGTGTATGGGGACGGCCCTCGATGAGACCGGATTTTCTGAGATTTGAATGTGTTTGTGACCGGACCATTTCTGGTTGCCTACGTTCCCCTCATTGTGAGGAGCTCAGGTCGCCGTAGTTCGGGCAAGTCCCGATTGAAAAGAGAAGGAATGCGGAAATTCGAGGATCTTTTGAGAATTGGAGAGTGGAAGCACATGTCTCCCTGGAGTGTCAATGAACACTACCACATTTCTGACCTAATGTAACGCATCTAACGCATCTAATGTAACGCCACGAGCTAATGTAACGCATCTAATGCAACGCCAGAGCTAATGTAACGCATCTAATGCAACGCCAGAGCTAATGTAATGGCTAATGTAACGGCTAATGCAATGCCAGAGCTAATGTAACACATCTAATGCAACGCCAGAGCTAATGTAACGAGTCTAATGTAATGCCAAAATCCTAATGTAACGCCTAAATTACTAATGCAACGCCAAAATCCTAAACCCTAAACCCTAAACCTATATCTTAAACCCTATACCCTATACCCTATACCTTATACCCTATACCTTATACACTATACCCTATACCCTATACCGTATACCATATATACTATATCCTATACCCTATACCATGTACCTTATACCCTATACCCTACACTATACCCTATAACCTATATCATATATCCTATACCCTATACCCTATACCCTATACCCTATACAATATACCTTATACCCTATACCCTATGCCCTATACACTATACCCTATAACCTATATCCTATACCCTATACCCTATACTCTATACCCTATACCCTATACACTATACCTTATACCCTATACACTATACCATATACCCTATACCCTATACCCTAGGCCCTATACACTATACCCTATAACCTATATCCTATACCCTATACCCTATACCCTATACACTATACCCTATACCCTACACACTATACCCTATACCTTATACCCTATACCCTATACCATATACCATATACCATATACCCTATATCCTATATCCTATATCCTATACCCTATACCCTATAACCTATACCCTATACACTATACCCTATACCCTATACCCTATACACTATATCATATACCCTATATCATATACCCTATAACCTATACCCAATGCCCTACACACTATACCCTATAACCTATATCCTATAGGGTATAAGGCATATGGTATAGGGTATACCCTATAGGGTATAGGGTATACCCTATAGGGTATAGGGTATAGGGTATACCCTATAGGATATAGGGTATAGGATATAGGGTATCGGGTATAAAGTATAGGGCATAGGGCATTTGGTATAGGGTATACCCTATAGGATATAGGGTATAGGATATAGGGTATCAGGTATAAAGTATAGGGCATAGGGCATTTGGTATAGGGTATACCCTATAGGGTATAGGGTATAAGGTATAGGGCATAGGGTATATGGCATAGGGTATACCCTATAGGGTATATGGTATAGGGTATACCCTATAGGGTATAGGGTATAAGGTATAAGGCATATGGTATAGGGTATACCCTATAGGGTATAGGGTATACCCTATAGGATATAGGGTATAGGATATAGGGTATAAGGTATAGGGCATAGGGCATAGGGCATAAGGCATATGGTATAGGGTATACCCTATAGGGTATAGGGTATAGGGTATAAGGTATAGGGCATAGGGCATATGGTATAGGGTATAACCTATAATAGGGTATAGGGTATACCCTATAGGGTATAGGGTATAAGGTATAGGGCATATGGTATAGGGTATACCCTATAGGGTATAGGGTATACCCTATAGGATATAGGGTATAGGATATAGGGTATAGGGTATAAGGTATAGGGCATAGGGCATATGGTATAGGGTATACCCTATAGGGTTTAGGGTATAAGGTATAGGGTATACCCTATAGGGTATACCCTATAGGGTATAGGGTATACCCTATAGGGTATATGGTATAGGGTATACCCTATAAGGTATAGTGTATAAGGTATAGGGCATATGGTATAGGGTATACCCTATAGGGTATAGGGTATACCCTATAGGATATAGGGTATACCCTATACCCTATGCCCTATGTCCTATACACTATACCCTATACACTATACCCTATGCCCTATACCCTATGCCCTATACACTATACCCTATACCCTATACCCTATAGGGTATACCCTATACCCTATAGGGTATAGGGTATAATGTATAGGGTATACCCTATAGGGTATAATTTATAAGGTATAGGGCATATGGTATAGGGTATGCCCTATAGGGTATAGGGTATACCCTATACCCTATACCCTATATCTTATTGGGTATACCCTATACCCTATAGGGTATACCCTATACTTTATACCCTATAGCCTATAGGGTATAGGGTATATCCTATAGGGTATAGGGTATAGGGTATAGGGTATAGTGTATGAGGTATAGGGTATAGGGTAGGGTATAGCCTATACCCTATGCCCTATACCGTATACCCTATACCCTGTACCCTATAGGGTATACCCTATACCCTGTACCCTATATTAGGCATAATATTATTTTATAGTTTATATATGATTATTATTAATTATTTTTAATATCAATTATTGTTATTTTTAATTATATAATAATAATTATTAATATATTCAATTATTTAATTTAATAATTAACAATAAAAGTATATAATATAAAAACATTTACTTTTTTGATATTATGTATTATTACTAGTTATTTTAATATTATTATTAAGTATTATTATTAATTATATAATAATAATTATTAATATATTCAATTATATGATAATATTATTATTCTTGATATTAGGCATACTAATTTAATTAAAATTTGGGGTAAATCAAATAAAAGCATGTAAATATTTTAGATAACTTTTTTTAAATTTCAGTAATAAAAAAAAGTCAAAAATATTTTTTCCTAGTCAATAAAAATTACTAGTTATTATTAGTAATATTATTAACATTATACTGTTTATAAAATTAATATTAATATTAATTAATTAATCAATTATATAATTAATAATTCATTAATAAAAATTATTGTTAATAAATATTATTATTCTTTATATTAGGCATAAATATTTTAGTTAGCATAGTGTGAAAGAAATATAAATATGTGTTGTGCCATTATTTTATTGGATTCCAAATTTCACGCGGATCATGAGCAAAGCAACATCTAACCGTTTAATACATTCGATCCAACGGTCCATAATAATTCAAACAAAACCACTTCCTTTTCCTTATTCTTCACATTTATTAACACCCATTTTCTCTCTCCATTACTCTACCTCTGAGAAACACAAAAGTCTCGTCTGGATTACTCCCTCCTCTCCCTCACTGTCAAACTCATCGGATCCTTCCCGTCCTCCGCCCCTAACATACTCCAATCCTTCATCGCCGCCGCCATCTCCGCCGATCACTTCCACGTGATTACTCCCTTCGAACAACACCTCCACGATCTCTCTATCTCTCACTCTCTCCACCTGTATGTTTCTCTCTCATCGCCATCACTGTCTACCAATCTATTTGAAGCCCTAAAATCGCGAATCTCTGACGGCTGTGGATCGCCGGCCACCACTCCCACTCTTGGAACCGTCTCCCTCTCACCGCTTTACCGTCACCGCCACTCCTTCATCATCTCCGATGACGGAAACGGTAGATCTGGGTAGATATTGTGTGTGTGCATGTAGATCTGGGTGGTTTTCATCTTCTCTCTCTCGTCTCCGGCGTTGGCAACTCTCCCTCTCACCGCTCTATACTCGTCTCCTGTTTCTCCGTCTCTCTCTCTCTGTTCTAGCGATGGGTTCATCTCATTTTTTGAAGGATGGTGACGGTGGTTTGGTGGATGGATGTTGGTGGTGATGAATGGTTGTGGTGAACGGTGGTGGTGAATGGTGGTGTGTAAATGTTGACAAATGAAAAACTAGTTAGTCTAGTTTGAGAATAAAAAATGTTTAGTGATTGATTTAAGAATAAAAAAGGTTAAGGGACTGATTTGAAAATACAAAAGTTAAAGGGATTGATTTGAATATAAAAAAAATTAAATGACTAATTTGAGAATAAAAAACATTAAGGGACTGATTTGAGAAAAAAAAATATTAAGGGATTGATTTGAGAATAAATATATATATATTTTTTAAAATATATATCTATAGTATAAATGGGAACTCCCCCATGAACAGTTCTTTGAACAGTTCCAATGGGGGAATTTCCCATTTTGCCCTCACTATTTGGTCCCTTTCCCATTTTGCCCTAAAATTTTTTTTTTTAATTTAAAAAAAATAGTATAAATGGGAACTCCCGCATGAACAGTTCTTTGAACAGTTTCAATGGAGCAATTTCCCATTTTGCCCTCACTATTTGGTCCCTTTCCCATTTTGCCCTAAAATTTTTTTTTTTTTTTAATTTAAAAAAAAAAAAAAAAACCAAAAACGTGGCCTTGGACACGGGCTTAGGCTAGTATTTATATATATATATATATATATATATATATATATATATATATATATATAGATATATATATATATATATATATATATATATATATATATATATATATATATATATATATATATATATATATATATATATATATATATATATTGAAAAAGAAAATTAAAAAATTAATAAAATTGTGAAATTATGTAATAAATTTTAGGTGTTACATTAGGTATTCAATTACTTTTTAAATTGGCGTTGCATTAGGTATTCATCTTCTTTTTG
Source organism: Adenophora triphylla var. japonica (assembly GCA_022495995.1). Taxonomy (NCBI): domain Eukaryota; kingdom Viridiplantae; phylum Streptophyta; class Magnoliopsida; order Asterales; family Campanulaceae; genus Adenophora; species Adenophora triphylla. Next base: position 145,498 of record JAFEMH010004774.1, read on the forward strand.
GCGTTGCATTAGGTGTTCATGTAGTTTTAAAATTGGCTTACTATGTCGTTGCATTAGGCCTAATGCAACGCAAGAGAATGCAACGACCATTTGGCGTTACATTAGGCCTAATGTAACGGTTTTTGGGCCCTAATGCAACGAAAATTGGCGTTACATTAGGTCAGAAATATAGTAGTGGAAAGACACAGATGCGAAGCACCAATTGGAATGAAACTGCTATCCGGTAGGAACTGTAGCTGGGTGACTTTGATTGGCCATCGGGTGATTTGGAACAACATGACCTCTTGAGATGAGAGGTCGGCTGGGCTTTTTGATGACTAAACCTTTAAAGATGAGAGGTTGGATTTCACGGATGTGTTTGGGATTTCTAAGGTGAGGAAATTGTGATTGCATCTTTACTGCCTCTTTATTTGCTTTGAGACTCCCTTTGAGTAAACAACTAGATCCTTTTTTTTTTGCTTTTGAGAAAATTGCTAGGGACTAAGATCTCTCTCTCTCTCTCTCTTTTCTTTTTTTTTTCATCATTTTTTCGTTTTTTTTTATTTTCATCATTTTTTTTCTTTTTTTTTTTTTTTTTTTTTCGAGAGAGAACTTATGCTAGTCGCTAGGGTGGATCTTTGCATTTCACCGTCCTTTAGCTTGGAGACGGTCAATTTTCTCTTGAGTTATGAGAGCCTCAAGGATAGTCCCTCTTTCTTTTGGAGATGGCTAAACGGGGTTTCAAAAATGCCGATCTTGAAATGAAGGGGTATTGTTTAGTGAGGGTGAGGTAATGGCTTTCCTGTGGTGAAAGGTTTCAGCTGCAACCCCTACCGGATGACCTAAACGAGATTAAGGCTTCATTGTTTGCTTAAGCTTAATTGAGAAAGATTAATGCAAATTAATTGATTAACGAAATGCTGAGGATGATGAAAGAGATGTGAGCATATGAGAAGCCAAAATGGGGAATTGATGAGCCCCAATTTAGGAAGGATATCAGTTGAGTTTCTCACTCCGACTAATTTAAATGTTAATCATTGCAATGCATTAGTAGCTGAGTAGCACAAGTGGTCATATAGAATAAAACCATTTCAATTAGGTGTAATGTGGTGTGCAAGTGATGTCTCGAGTCTAGCAAGAAGAGAAGAAAAGATTTTTATTATTGAAATAAAAAGACTGGTCCAACTTGGTCTTAACAGACTCGGTACTCAAAAGCAACATTCATTTATGACATGACAGACAACCTAGATCCTACGAAGACTAACTGCATCAACCTTGGATGGGAGGCTCCTTGGATTTCTGCTGATATCATGAAAAAGGATTGGTGACAACGCTGGGATAAGGACCCTTCTCAATCTTCCTTTCATCCATGAGCCTTTGAATGAGCGACTTCAGAGGGGTGCAGTCATTGGTGACATGGCTGGGATACTGATGGTAGAGGCAAAACTTGCTTGTGTCCAGATTTGGGTTGGGCTTAGCAGGGCTGTAATTTACCCGTGGCTGGACAAGTCCTCTGCTTGCTAAGGTTTCAAAAAATTCCTCTATAGGCATCTCCACATCATCATAGTGTCGTTTTTCCCTTTTCATCTGAACTAGCCTTGGAGGTGACTCGAGTATTGGCACTTGACGAATAGGAGTCATGATGGGAATGGAGGACATTTGATTCCAAAGCGGAGCACTAGCAGTCAAATACTGAGTCAGTCCAGGATACTGACCCTGCATAGGTGACGAGCTGAGAGCACTGGGAATTTCCTCATAAGACCCATCTTCACGACGAATGACGGCAATCCCTCGGACACGCATTGCTTCCACAAATCTAGCATTCGCTTCCTCTTCTCGAGCCCTAGCAGCTTGAATGCGCAATTGAGCCTCACGCTCATGAACCAAAGTGGCCTCCAGAGAAGTTTGCAATTCAAAAGCAGACATATCATTCAAATCCAGCCGACCCGAAGCAGGGGATCCTCCAGACTGGCTAGCCAACACATTCTATGCATCAGACATCTCGGATTCCGAATCAAATAAGGACCACTCGAACACTTGAACTTCCTCCGTCTCGGGAATACAGACCAAATGAGCGTCGGGAACGTGAGCACACACCCAACTTGCCGTAGTTGCAGAAGTAAAGAGGTGTATAAGGTGGTAGAGGAAAGAACCTTGGGAAGGCATTGGGAGAGGGAAGAAAGTGAAATGAGAATGGACTCATGCAAGCATTTTATTTGTGTTAAAGTAGAAATCAGTGTCTTTTAAGTCCTAGGAACGGTTGGAAAAGGCTAAACATTTATTCTCGCAATCTAGACCTCGGGGAAACCTGGGGACGCACCATTCAAAAATACACCAAATGCATTGGTTAAAAATTAATAATAGGCAATAATACCTAAATAAAACTGAAGCATTTATGGGACGGACAAGCAGTCCAAATTTCTGGAGAAATTTGGGCAGCATGACGGGTATTCCTGAAGGATTTCAAGGAAAAAATCCGGCATGACCTCTCGTCGGTGCACGTTGACAATGCGGCATGATCTCTCGTTTAGAACATGCCGTGAGAACGACGTGTCCATACTTGAAACCATGTTGCGTTGGCAACATGCCCATACGTGCTAGATTTTGGGATAGGTACGAAAGTCTATTATTAATTTTGAAACAATTCATTTTAGTATATTTTGAAAACGTTGTGTCAAAAACAAACTGTTGGGTATGTTTTGAAAAGTGTGGTTCCACCTATGATGCGCTAGGGGGAAAAGATTGATCTTAGGCGCTCAATCGTAGGCGACATACATCACCGTCCGCGATGCCGTCAATCGCACCAAAAGGCTCTAGATCTATTTGACGTAGTGTGCAGGTGACTATATTCCTTTATTTGCAATTTTTTTTTTATTTTGAGTTAGATTAAAAAGGAAAACACCACTCACACACTAGAATCCAACAGGGTACAATAAGCAACAGTCACAAACCGATCAAAGGAAAGTCCAGAATCAAAACTTGAACAATTCTGCAAACTGGCCAGGTCTGTCGCGTGACACAGGAGAAACTTGGCTGGTTGTGTCGCACGACTAGGCAGGCCAGTTTTAAGAACCAAAAACAGAGCAATTCTCAGCCTCCAATCAATGCAAACATCAAGACTATGGCCTCCCTCAGAACATCAAAGCAAGAATCAAAACATAGAACAAAGCAATCAATGCAAGCAAGGCACATGCACACATAAAAGTCACACAACAAAGAACACAACGAATGAATGAGCAGGATGTTAAATAAGAAATGAAAGCTTGACCCTCTTTTTGAAAACAAGTTTTCAAGTTTCCCCAGCGGAGTCGCCACTGAATGTACGCTCGCCGATTAAAAAGTTTTTGGGAGTCGCCACGCCATGTTTAAGAGGTACACTTTGGAAAACCTTTTGAAAATAGAGAAGAGGGTTCGAGGGTCAGGTTACGTGTTGGAAAAAACCGAGAGTTTACCCAACACGCTTCGTAAACGAGTCTTTCTATAAAAATAACATCCAATCATTCATAGGTGTGTGCAAATGTGTGAGACAAATTATGATAAATATGCTTTGCTTTTATTGATAAACTGAGGAACTACAACTTGTGAACCATTTGGTAAGGGAGGCCACATCCCAATTACAATGGAGATTGAACAGAGCATACAACTGAAATGAACCTTCTGCAAAGGGCTACTTATGTCGCACGACCCAAGACACCACATGTCCAGTTGTGTCTCGTGACACTAGCGGCCACCTTGCAGAGGTTTTACAAGGCTTAATTACAGGGACATCAAGTAATTATAATATTGAATTACATCATGAATTGAACACAGAGAGCATGGAAATTAACAAATGACAATCAAGAGGGTGTGGATATGTGGGATCCACACTCTCGTGATGAACAAGCACAATTATACCAACTTAATCATTAACTAAACAACCACATGGAACAAGTAATTATCTACAACATTAGACACATAAAAAGAGAGATTGCGGTCAGATCATTAGCATCTTGTGCATGAGATCAAGGAGAAGATTGAGAGAAATGGAGAAAGGGAGAGAAATCGTAACCCTTGTAGTCCACTTTCCTTATACCAGTTCGGTATAAGGAACCTTCAAATCAGCTTCTGAATGAGGATTCAAGCTCAGTAACTAGGGAGGAATGGATCCTCAATGTGGGTGTGAGTGTATAGAGAAGGAGAGAATGGATTATGAATGAGAGATGAGAGAATTGGAAGGAGTTGGTGTGTGTTTATGTGTGGTTTAGGAGAGAGAGAGGTTTCTGGTGTGATTTTGACAAAGTAACCTTAGGGAGGCTGGAAGGGGTCCATAAATGAGAGGAGAAGGGTCTTATTTATAGTTGCATGGGAAGGGGCTGGTTGTGTCGCATGACTGAACGAAGGTAACCATTTTCCTTCTAGAACATGCAAGGTGGTAGCCTGGAGTGATCGACATGGCTTGTTCTGTCGCACGACTTAAGGGAGCATAACCGTTTTCCTTCTGGAAGCATGCAAGTTGGCGTATTATGGACCTTTCTTTGATAATTCTTTATAGGTCCAAACTATGTAATTCCTTACAGGTCCTTCTACATGAAAAAAGGACCGAAAGGCACTTCTTTAGCAAGAAACTTGTAGAAAGCTCCCGGAAGTCTCGAAATGGACAGAAGATTTACCAAAATGCCCCCTAATGTACTTTTATTGTGTAAAAGACACTTTTAAAGGGTCGCGAATTAGATTGGGGTACTTACAGTAGCCAGCTGCCTCAAATCTCAGAAACAATTCCAAATAGCCTCCTGTTCCAGCCTTGACAAAATTACATTCAACCGTAGTTTAATCATTCACTACCGACACCACATCCGCCCCGGGCTTGTGCAACAGTGTAATTAATTAAATAACAGTGCATGTAGATGTAAATTTTGACCAGCTCGAATTTTATGCATGTCCCATTTTTATTTATTTTTGATCAACCTACTTGCTTATTTGACAAAAATAAAGGAAGGTAATCAACAATAAATATTTTGAAATACAAGGATTCGCCTCAAAGGCCCTTTCAAATACAACTCAAATGTTTGGAGAATTCACACAATTGTCTAAATAAAAGGACTACTCAGAGTCCTGCTCGTCATCCGAGCAGTCGTAATACTACCCCGCTGCAGTCGGATCCACAGTGGACCAATAATCCGCAAACTCCTCGAGACCGGAGTACGAAAAGCTACGGCCCCGCTCCTGCGCCCCCGAGGACTCTCCTTGCTCGTGTCCCAAACATGAAGAGTGACGAGCTCCGAACCCTTCTGTCCCACCGAATAACTGGCTGAACCCCTACGTAAAATCTGCCCCACCCGCCGTCGAGGCAGACGAGTCTCTCGCAGCAGACTGCCGAGAAGGCATCGGCTCGTAAACATCTGCACTCCTCCGGGAACTACACCGCAGAAAATCCCCGACCCTCCTAGCATAGTTGGCTAATCCTTCCAAGCACCTCACGGCCTGATTGTAACTAGGGACAGACAACTGCAAACCAGGAAAGCCGTCAAAAGACAAACAGACAGCACAAACGCAACATTTGCAAGATGCTACAACCAAGTACCGAAAAGAAAAACGCTCACCGAAGCATCAGGATCCACCCTGTATGGAGCCCAGGGCTGCTCCGAGATGGGAATCAATAGCCGCCTACAAGAACCACCAACGCCCTCGAACGACAAGCGAGTGCGAGAGAGCGGGTAGTCGCGGGGATGTGCAGGGCCCTCGCCCTCTCTATGCAGCACATGTGGGCTCCTCATCCTCGCCCTCAGGAAAATATCATAGTCACCGTCCTCTATGATGAATTCGGCATAGGATACACCCTGCCTGTACCGATGGAACTCCGCCATCGGTATCATCGTATGATACTGCATGTGAGGAGGCGGATCCATCGGAACCAAGGAAATGGACCACGGAGCATGCTGGAAAGACACCCTCTTGCCCAGGTACATCACATCGCAATGGAGCCCCACCAGCAGCTTCCGCCGACGTGTATCATCTCCAGCAGCCTGCACCGCAAAGTGATCAAGCCGGCTCCACCAGGTCAGCTGGATCCCCGAAGAAAAGTCTCGGTCCATGCACCTCCTCATAAGTCAGTCGAGTTCTCTCCCTCGACTTTACCGGCTTCCTCGCCGCCTTCTGCCAAGTCAATATGGCAGGGAACAAGTGCGTATATGCCTCCCTAATATCCCACCTCTGAGGGTGGAACACCTCCAAGAACCACACCTGTCAAATGCAATGAAAGTTATATCAGTTACAAAGCGGATACATACGAGTACAAGTAAGACAAGGAAAAGAAAAAAAGAAAGGAACTCACATCCAAGGCAAACTGAAGACAGCCTAATGTGTTCTCCTCTCCCCGAGAGAACCTATCCAAAGCGTGATAGAGCTCAGCCAGACCGGCCTCTCCCCAAGCAAACCCTCTCACAGCCTCCAGGTTGGTCAGAGAGCCGAGCAGAGCAAAGTGACTTGCCGTGTCAGCAGTGGGAAATAGGGTAGCTGACAGAGCAAACCATAAGAACTCCCGAGCCAGGCGCTCTGCTGTCATCCTCATAGAGCTAGCCAAATAATCCTCAATGCCTCTCCTCAAATGAGCCTCCATCGGCTCGTACCGAATACCCAGGCCCCTGGCATCGGTAATGTCAAAACCCAGCAGCTCCGACAACTACTCCCTGGTGTAGCCATCCACCCACTCAACAGTGTTACCCCAGAATGGCAACCCAGTAATCGCTGCAAAGTCAGTGGGAGTCACGGTCGCCTCCCCCCACCTGAAATGGAACGTGTGGGTCGTATCCCACCAGTACTCACTCAGAGCGACATGAAGTACCCTCGCCCTCTGCATCGAAGCCACCACGGCTACCGTACTAATGAATCCTGCCATGTTGGAGTCAACCAGGAACTGCCGTGGACTCCTCTCCCCATCCCGAGCCTCATCTGGGAGTATCTCCCACAGCTCACGGACCGCCTCATAGGCTCCCCTGCTCTTCAAGTTATGTACGTCAATCGGCCCTCGCCCCTGCAGATGAACACGGCGAAAGTAAGTTATTACAGAGATAACATACACAGACACATATCAAAATCACAGAAAATATGTCAATACAAGGATACGTTTCATTTTCCTAAAATATTTCCATCCCAGTTGGAGTATTAACGGTCGAGTTTCAAAAAACGCGTTCATCAACGGTTCGTTTTCCTAAAATATTTCCATCCCAGTTGGAGTATTAACGGTCCAGTTTCAAAAAACCCGTTCATCAACGATTCGTTTTCCTAAAATATTTCCATCCCAGTTGGAGTATTAACGGTCTAGTTTCAAAAAACTCGTTCATCAACGGTTCGTTTTCCTAAAATATTTCCATCCCAGTTGGAGTAGTAATGGTCCAGTTTCAAAAAACCCGTTCATCAACGGTTCGTTTTCCTAAAATATTTTCATCCCAGTTGGAGTATTAATGGTCCAGTTTTAAAAAACCCGTTCATCAACGGTTCATTTTCCTAAAATATTTCCATCCCAGTTGGAGTATTAATGGTCCAGTTTAAAAAAACCAGTTCATCAACGGTTCGTTTTCCTAAAATATTTCCATACTAGTTGAAGTATTAACGGTCCAGTTTCGAAAAACCCGTTCATCAACGATTCGTTTTGCCTAAAAATATTTTCGTCCCAGTCGAAGTATTAACGGTCCAAAATCCTAAAAGGGTTCAAGTCATTTTGAAAACTCAGTCGAAATCGGAACTTTCAAAACGTTTCGAAAAATTCGTCCCAGTCAGAACTTTCAAGCATTTCAAAAATATTTCAAATTTTACTCTGTCCCGAATTAAACTTACTTTAATTTTGGAAAATACACCTAGACATGGAATTTTGCCACCAAAATTTTTATGTTGTCTACCCATAGTGTTAATTGAACTAAGCTACATTCAATTTCGACGAAAATTAACGAAATTTAGAGGATGGTTACCCGCCTCGCTATCCCCTCCTTGGATTTGTGAGTATCCCAAGCCAGAAAATACTAGCTTGGATCCATGGGAAGAGAGGTAGTCCGCACCATCCTCTTCAACCTCGCTCTCTCGTTGTCGGTCCTCTTATGCCAACCCCTTCGCCCTAATCCGGCTTCCATAAGAATTATCTCGCAAAGATTTGAACAAAACTCGCAAAAAGGGGGAGAAATTTCTCTCTTTTCTCTCTACTCTCTCGCCTGAAATGGTGAAGTTTGGTCTGGTTTTCATCGGCCCTGGTGCTGATTAAAACTTGTCCAAATTGAAGAAGGGTCCGACCGGACACTTTTGCACCATAAACTTTCCTTTGCCACTTTGGCCCCTCAACTTTCCAGAATTTCAAATTTAACACTTTTGGCCCTCAAAAGTTAAAAAACTCCCCAGTTAGACACTTCTAACGCCCCCTCCCCCAAGGTTAAATCCCAGTTAGACATTTTTAACGTCCCGTCTCCAGACATTAAAATTCTCGTTAGTTCTCACTAACGTTCCGTCTTAGGACGTTAAATCTCAAACTGTCTTCAGACGTTAAATCACAATTTCATCTCCAGACGTTAAAATTCTCGTTAGTCCTCACTAACATTCTTTCTTCACACGTCAAATCACAATTTCGTCTCCAGACGTTAAAATTCCCGTTAGTCCTCACTAACATTCTGTCTTCGAACGTCAAATCACAATTTCGTCTCTAGACGTTAAAATTCCCATTGGTTCTCACAAACATTCTGTCTTCAGACGTACAATTCCTCTTCGACCGCCATAGTAAGCCCGAGTATCTTTTCACTCCAGCAAGTGAACATTCATCTCTCCGGCCGTCAATCGTAAGCTCGACCACCTCATTTCAGCGGAAATCAGTGTAAGCCCGCACAACAATCCCTCTTCGGCCATCATCGTAAGCATGAACACCAAATCCCCAGCAGACAAAAGACGAGCGGCAAATCAACATAAGCCCGCACAACAATCCCTCTTCGACCGTCATTTCCGTCAAAGTCCCCGCATAAGATTCCGCTTCCTCCGTATATCAGAATACGCCGTCGCGGATGGACATTTCTCATATCCTTTCAGAATACGCCGTCGGGAACGGACATTTCTCATATCCTTTCAGAATACGCCGTCGGGGACGGACATTTCTCATATCCTTTCAAATACGCCATCAGGGACGGACATTTCTCATATCCTTTCAGAATACACCGTCAAGGACGGACATTTCTCATATCCTTTTCGAATTTGCCATCAGGGATGGACATTTCTCATATCCTTTCAGAATACACCGTCAGGGACGGACATTTCTCACATCCTTTCAGAATACGCCGTTGGGGACGGACATTTCTCACATCCTCTCAAATACGCCGTCGGGGACGGAAGTTTCTCATAACCTTTCAGAAACCCACGTCCAAACGCCTCCCAATAGTCTCACTTAGGTCAAGACGCCTCCCAATAGTTTCACTTAGGTCAAGACACCTCCCAACAGTCTCACTTAGGTCAAGATGCCTCCCAACAGTCTCACTTAGGTCAAAAAGCCTCCTAATAGTCTCACTCAGGTATGATGCCTTAAAATAGTCACACTCAGGTCAATACGCCTCCCAATAGTCTCACTTAGGTCAAGACGCCTCCCAACAGTCTCACTTAGGTCAAGACGCCTCCCAACAGTCTCACTTAGGTCAAGACCCCTCCCAATAGTCTCACTTAGGTCAAGACGCCTTCCAACAGTCTCACTTAGGTCAAGATGCCTCCTAACAGTCTCACTCAGGTATGACACCTTCAAATAGTCACACTAAGGTCAAGACGCCTCCCAATAGTCTCACTTAGGTCAAGACGCCTCCCAATAGTCTCACTTAGGTCAAGATGCCTCCCAACAGTCTCACATGGGTCAAGATGCCTCCCAATAGTCTCACATTAGGTCAAGACGCCTCCCAATAGTCCACTTAGGTCAAGACGCCTACCAATAGTCTCACTCATGTATGACACCTTAAAATAGTCACACTCAGGTTAGACGCCTTAAAATAGTCACACTTAGGTTCAGACGCCTGCGAACAGTCTCACTTAGGTCAAGGCCCCCACGAGCAGCCCTTGCAACTACGAACTACGGTCGACTTGATTCCCACCCGGGATACGTAGGAATCCTCTCGCTAAGGGTCCAGCCAGCTGACCACTCAGGTCTTTCAAAGTAAGGCATCCCCCGATTTGGATCCTTATCTTTTTCAATGACCCCATTTCCTTCGAAAGTGATATCGCCGAGGGGCTACTATAAGTACCCAAATCCGGATCCTCAAAATCCGTTAAAAGTTAACCGAAATCCGTTCACTGGCCCTTTCCAGGCTAACGGGAACCAGTTAAGCTCCCCGTTCTCAAGCCAACGAGACATCCCGGGATTGCCCCATACATCCCGACGTCAAAGCATACTCAACACATGTTATCACACGTAAAAGTACGACTTTCCTCAAAAAATGCACTTTCCGACACTTTTCGGGGGCGTTTCGGACATTTTCCGGACAGTTATTTAAAAAAGGGACAAAACCGGGAATAACGGGACAAAAACCTTAGCCTAGGTGAGTCACAGGGGCACGTGGCACGCATGCCAAAGCCCACAAATCAACATCAATCAGATTCCAAGGTGAAAAGATCAAAATTCCCCTGAGATTGAGTGAATGTCCGTCCGGACTGTTTTACTTGGAAAACCAGAATTGTCAACACGTCCTCCAATTTTCCAAAATACCAAAAAACCTCTTGAAATTGAAGGAAAGTCCGTCCGGACTGTTTGGCAATTTCACCCTATAAATACAAGGGCTGTCAAAACATTTCAAGAGAGAAAAAAATATAAACTATCCCCACAAACCCCACGGCATAAACTCATTCTACCCCCTCCCGAGCCCCGTTTTGTCTCGATTTGCATGAAAATCTCATTTTCCGATCAAACACGAACCAAACAAACTCAAGACACCCTTCCAAACACCAAACCGTATCCCGTATATGTCAACCGAGTTAAAGAGTCAACCCCTAGCCATAGGTAACATTCTCTCTCTCTAAACACTCATTTTGCCTCGATTTACGCGTCAAATGCCATAATCATTTCGGTCAAAGTTATTGAAATGTATACGTAACGCCGTCTATGGGGTACGATACGTTTTACCCCAAAATCATCTTCTCTCCCGTAAGAGAAGTAATTTCGGGTTCAAACGGCGTTTCGGCCCCATTTTTTATGTTTATGTTATTTACAGTCCAGATCGTTTGATCCGTCGATCGCAACTTTACAGTCCGAACTGTTTGGCTCGTGATAGTCATTTACAAAATCCGGATCGTTTGATCCGTCGATACCGTCATTTAAATTATGCACCTTTACAACTCCGAGGCGTTTGGCTCGTCGATCGCACCTTTACTGTCCGGATCGTTTGATTCCGTCAATATCCTACTTTAAATACTGTCATTTACCAGTCCGAGCCGTTTGACTTGTGATAGTATTTATTTATCAAAGTCCGAGTCGCAAAACGACTCGTCGATTGCATGTCATTTAACGCCTTTTTTCATAAAATTGATAACAATGTAATGCCCAGTTCAAAACCGGAGTTCGTCATTCGAACTCCTTTTCAAAACGCGTAAAAGGGACGTTTGGCATCCAAATGCTCATTTTCAACTCAAAAATCGACGTTTGACATTCAAACGCTCTTTTCCTTAAAATCAACGTTTGTCACTCAAACTAAAGATTTAAACCTGTCCCTCACACCCTCTTCCAAAAAAATCTCAAAACCGACGTTTGTCATTCAAACGCTCGCTTTTTTCACAAATCAACGTTTGACATTCAAAATAAGATTAAGCTTGTCATTCAAGCCCCCCTTTTAAAAAATGCAACACACACACACGCATACAATTTCGAGAAAGGTAGAAAGACTCGTCATACGAGGCATTTCGGGTGACCTTCGTACACTCTTCCCGAAACGTAACGTGACCTCCGAACCTAACAATCTCTGGTCCTAAAAGCCATTTCCAAAGTTTGGGCTCATAATACAAAACGACACATTTTCAAATCCATTTCCAAAGTTTGGGCTCATAATACAAAACAACACATTTTCAAAGCCAATTCTAATGTTTGGGCTCATAATACAAAATGACACATTCTCAAAGCCATTTCCAAAGTTTGGGCTCATAATACAAAACGACTCATTTTGAAAGCCATTCTCAATGTTTGGGCTCAAAATACAAAACCGCGTGGCGACTCCTCTCCTTCCCGAAGTGAGGTCACAAGTTTGCGAAAGAACTGCTCGCCGCGTTTCCCGCGCGTGATCCCGGGTAATTTCACTCACGTTGCACATATTTCCCTTGTCATCTGATTCTTTTCCTCGGTTGTTATTCTGGTCCCCATCATTTCGGTTACCGTAACTTCGATTCTGATACTTATTACCTACAACTTCCTTTCCGCGGCTTTATTCTATAGCCTTCCTCTTGTTACTGGCCCCATCTCAGTTCCAGCTCCAAGTACTTCCTATGGTTCCTACTGGATCTTTTTCTACTGCTTTCCTCTTCTCGTCTCGCTTACTTCGAAAACTGTTGGCTTCTTTTTCTACTATTCTTGCCCTGTCCAGTACTTGTCCATAGTTTGGCAGCATCAGCGGAGCAATTCTGTAGCTGATTCTGTCACTCAGCCCTGCCTCAAACTTTATTGCTTTCTGTTACTCGTTGTTGAAGAACGTTGGGGCAAACTCCATCAAATTGGTAAATTTGGCACAGTACACTTCTATGGTCATGTTCTCCTAGGTAAGCATCATGAACTCTGCTATCTTAGCGTTCCGAACGCTTGCTGGGTAGTATTTTTCATTGAATACATTCTTAAACATTTCCCACGTGAAGTTGTCGTCCCCACGTGTCGCTACCGCCCTCTTCTCGGCTTCCCACCATTTTAACGCCTGCCCCTTCAACATGAATGTCGCGAACACCACCTTCTGTTCAGGCGTGCACGACAACGTCTTGAATACTTTTTCCATATTTTTTATCCAATCTTCCGGTTTCTCATTCGGGCTACCAGAAAATGATTCTGGGTTCCTTTTTTGAAACAGTTCTAACGGATCCCTCAACTGAATCTATGGAGCTTGTTGCTGCAGCTGAGCTAAAGCGGCTACCACTTACCCTATGCTGGCTAATGTCCAATTTAACGTCTGTAAGAGGTTCGCCATGTCAGGGTCTGCCTGCTCCTAATTACGTCCATTTCCATTATTTGAGTTGTTCCTATTGCTTCTCGACATCTGAGAACAATATAATACCCTCATTAGGGTTACAAATCCAAGCGCTTTCACTCATGCCATTATTAGCAATGTACAATGCTACAACTTTTATATCAATTTTAAACAAGCAGTCTTATCAGACTAAACATTTAATTTATAGGTCCAATCACTAGACCATTGGTCGTTTCAATAGACCCAAAACACAATCAGAGGTCATTTCAATAGACCTAAATTATTTTTCACATTGGTCGTTTCAATAGACCAACTATTAATCATACTTGGCCATTTCAGTAGGCCGATTTCTATTCACGTTGGTCGTTTCAATAAACCAACCTTTCTCTATTCCGGTTAACATATTAAATTACACTAAGGAATAAGTTTAATCAAAATACAATTCAACAAAACACAAACTAAACTTTATTTCATAAAAAATATGAGTCAAAACAAATAAATCCTCAAATCCAAACTTCTAAACTAGATACCACTCATTATTCTACAAAACAAAATAAACCCTCAACTTTAATCATGGGACTAGGTTCTTCCTAGGTCTTCCCCTAGGTCTTCTGCTTGGTTTGCCTCTGGACTTATGTTCGCTCGTGCCTACCTCCTCTTCATCATCAACTATGATAGAAGAAGCCTCTGTCCCTTCTATAGCTCCTACTGGAGTCTCTTTCTTAGCATTTGCAGCTTTTAAATCTTGTAATTCGTAGTAATACCGGTACGATTGTTCCCTAACTGTTGCAGTCCATTCCTCAGCTTTTCCTAACTCTTCTTTCGTCTTTAGTATCTCCATACTTTCTGATTTTCTCCTCGTACCTATGTATCCTTACCAATTTGCCCTTGGTTGGTTTGGATTCGACAATTTTGCTCCAAACAGTACCTGAAGCTTCCATTTCCTACAATAAGTGAACCGCTCATCAGTATCTCGAAATACCTCAAAATACAAAATAGTAAATAAATCATAATTAAAATTGCATATCCCAAGGATAAGTTCTCTAGATTCCCAAGGAATTTCTAAGTTGTGCTCCTAGAGAAATTCTATCCCAATAGATTTCTAGGTAGACCCAATCACAGTTAAGCTCTACTATCTCCGATAGTTCTTAACAGTCTAAGTTCTCCCATGTGAACTAAAGCCAAAGCTCTGATACCAACTGTAACGACCCCAAATTTCATAACAAATACGATTCCCAAAATATAATAAATCATCAATATGGCATCTCAACCGACGCCCTAGTTCTAAAGTAATACATCCATCATAAATGTTATTCAAAGTAACGGCTAGTACAACCCACTAGCTCAATAATTACTTAATGTTTAAATAATAAACCCTAAAACCTCGATCCAAGTGGCAAACCATACGACAAATCAACTCCTCTTACTGGTTATCTGGGAGGGAAAGAATAAGAAAAGGGTGAGCGCACAATGCTCAGTAAGTTCATACAGAATCTCTCCGGGTACTAAGGAGAGATAACCGAAACGAACGTAGCCAAAAAACTTCTCAAGAAAGAATAACTAGGTAATTCAAAGTATAATTTACGAATGTAATTTAGAAGACACTTCAAGTAGTCAAATCATTGCAGTATCATAAGAATAAATAAGATAGAGACTGCATACACATATGTTCGTCAATTCCAAGTAACAATGAACCTTTTCAGGGTGACTTTGATACACCTTTTCATGGTGCTCCTTGAATAAGAGACTCCATGCTTTTTCAGGGCCTCCCTTATCCCGACATATCATGATAGTCAACTACTTCATCAAGTAGTGTATAAGCGTCTAAATCCTTTTCAAGGATTAGACTAATTCTCATAAAGTCCTTTTCAAGGACTAACCAAATCATTTATGTCCTTTTCAGGGACTAAACTATTCCATTCTAGTCCTTTTCAGGGACTAATTCTGCTGAGTCCTTTTCAGGGACTAAGCTATTTCATTCAAGTATTCATAAGTACAAGAATACGTAAATCACTTTAGCAATATCAAATACTGGAGATACCCGTTGAACAAGTACACATCAAGGGTAAGAAAATCAAAAGACGTTTGAATGAGTATTTAAAGGTAACTAACGGCCACTTGGTAGCATATACTTTAAAATCAAGGAATCCTATCAAAAAGGATTGAAACAAACAAGTACTATTAAATATAATCCCTTACCTCGATTTATTGCCCCTCCTTGCAATGAATCCTTGCACGACCTCTGTCGCGTCATCCCAAGAGCGCCCTCCAGCTCATCCTCGCCATACCGAGTCCAAGGGTATAGCTGACACCCCTCCGAGCTATCCCTCTCCAAGAATCGCAGCACATCCGCATATGTGACAGTGATCCTCCCCCTACTCATCCTCCTTTTCCTTAAAGAGCGAGCCCAGCACAGCATGGCAGGATACCCGAACAAGGCCTCATCCTGCCAGTCCCACGACTGGCACCGGAAGATCTCGTAGCACCACGCCTGCCACAAAAAGCAGATCATGCTCAAAAGAGAAAAAAAGAAAAAGAAATCGAAAATGATGAAATGCTAAACTACAAAAGCAATAAACTTATACCTCCAATGCAAAGTCAAAACACCCCAAGGAATTGACCACGCCCCGGCTGAACTTGTCCAAGGCGAAGTAGAGCTCAGCCAAGCCTGCCTCTCCCCAAGGGATGTCACAAACCCTCTCTAGGTCCACCAGACTCTCAAGTAGAGGGAAAGGAGCAGTAGAGGCGTGATTCGAGAATAAAGTCTCGAAAAGGGCAAACCACAGAAATGAGCGCGTCAGCTGTTCCGCCGAATCTACCCCAGTATCCCGGCGATACTCCCCGATGTTGGCCGTGATCCTCGCCTCCACCTCATGATACAACATGCCCAAGCCCTTATGAGGCCAAGGCGCAAAGCCTAGCAGCTCGATCAGGAGCTCATCGGACATCCGGTCCTACCATTTCACCGAATCCCCCTTAAAGGAAAGCCCAGTGATGGCAGCAAAATCTATTGGAGTCACCGTTATCTCCCCCTAGCTGAAGTGGATGGTATGCCTAGTATCCCACCAATACTCAAACAAGGCCAGGAAGACACCCTTGTTTTTCAGCGTCTCCACTAACCCGGCCAAGTTCTCCATGAACACATTCAACCCCGAAGCAATAACTAGCCTCTGAGGGCTAGGTCTCCCATCCCGGGAGATGTCAGGCATGTTCCTCCAAACCTCAAGCACGGCCTCAAGGGACACCCACGACTTCATCCTTTTCACATTCCCAGGCGAAGGCACCTCATCCTGCAGGTAAACACAATAAAGGTACGTCAATAACAATGCTTAACAAATATCCACAAAAAAAATGATAACACATATCATTCACAGACCACAAAGTCCGTCCCAAAAAAATGGCCCACAATAACACATTTTTTCCAAGACAAGGGATCCGTCTCTACACAACACATTTTCAAACATCAGGGATCCGTCCCTACACGACACATTTATAAACAAAAGGGATCTGTCCGTACACAACACATTTTCAAACAAAAGGGATCCGTCCCTACACGACAGATTTGAAACAAAAGGGATCCGTTCCTACAAACACATTTCCGAACACAAAGGGATCCGTCCCTACACACACTTTTCCAACAAAAGGGATTCGTCCCCACAACACAATTTTTCAACAAAAGGAATCTGTCCCTACACACATTTTTTCCAACACAAGGGATCCGTCCCTACATAACACATTTTCAAACAACAGGGATCCGTCCCTTCATGACACATTTTCAAAAAAAAAGGGATCCGTCCCAACACAACACATTTTCAAACAAAAGGGATCTGAAATTACCCGGATCGCGCGGAATGCGGCGAGTGGTTTTCGACTGGACCTCGCTGAAAAGAGAGTCGCCACGCCATTTTGTATTATGAGCCAAAAATTTGAAAATGGCTATTTTGAAAAGAAGGTCATTTTGATTGGTAGCCAAAACTTAGGAAAAGGTTGTTTGAAAAGGAGGTCATTTTGATTGGTAGCCAAAATTTAGGAAAAGGTTGTTTGAAGAGGAGGTCGTTTTGATTGGCAGCCAAAACATAGGAAAAGGTTGTTCGAACATAGATTGTTAGGTTCGGAGGTTAGGTTACGTTTCGGGAAGAGTATCTGGAGATCACCCGAAATGCCTCACATGACGAGTCTTTCTACCTTTCTAGAAAAGTGTGCGTGTGTGTATGTTCGTGTTGCTTTTGAAAGTGAGTTTGAATGAAAAACTTTAATCTTGGTTTGAGTGACAAACGTTGATTTTGAAAAGGAGCATTTGAATGACAAACGTCGATTTTGAGTCGGAAATGAGCGTTTGAATGACAAACGTCGATTTTGAGTTGGAAATGAGCGTTTGAATGACAAATGTCAATTTTGAGTTTGAAATGAACGTTTGAATGACAAACATCAATTTTGAGTTTGAAAT
This sequence comes from Adenophora triphylla var. japonica, assembly GCA_022495995.1. Lineage (NCBI taxonomy): Eukaryota > Viridiplantae > Streptophyta > Magnoliopsida > Asterales > Campanulaceae > Adenophora > Adenophora triphylla. The sequence goes on from JAFEMH010004774.1 coordinate 163,063, forward strand.
GAGCATTTGAATGACAAACGTCGATTTTGAGGGAGTTTGAAAATGAGTTCGAATGACGAACTTCGGTTTTGAATCGAGCATTACGATGTTACCCATTTTGATGAAAATGATGGCAAATGAGATGCGATCAACGAGTATTTTTGTGACTCGGACATTTGAATGTAAATACTATCAATAAACCAAACGGTTTGGACTTGTAAATAACAGTATTGAAAATGCGGTATCAACGGATCGAACGATCTGGACGGTAAAAGTACGATCGACGAGCCAAATGACTCGGATTTGTAAAGAGCATAAAGTAAGTGCGATATCAACAGATCAAACGATACGGATGGTAAATAGAAATCAATGGATCAAATGATCCGGACAGTAAAAGTGCGATCACGAACCGAACAGATCGGCGGTAAATGACAGAAAAGTAAAAACGAGACTCGAACGCAGTTTTAACCCTAAATTACTTCTCATGAGGGATAAAAGATGATAGAGGACTAAAACATATCAAGGCATTTCCGGGGCTCGGGAGGGGATTTTGGAAAACATGGTTTTTACGCAAATTGAGGCATTTCCGGGGCTCGGGAGGGGATTTTGGTTGCTGGAACCATGAGGATTGGCTGAGGGAGTATATTGTGGCCATCTTTACTGAAGGGGAGGGGCTGTATTTATAGGGGGTGAAACTGCAAAATAGGCCATCCGGTCATTTCCTCAGTTTGAGGGACCTTTGAGGTATTTTGAGAATTGCAGAGACTGATTGATCAATCCTGAAGAACAGGCCGTCCGGCCAGTCACTCAGTTTCAACAGTATTTTTGTCTTTTCACCCCTGAATCTGATTGATGGAGTTGTGGGGAGGCTTGCATGTTTGCCAAGTGTCCAAGCTTAGTCACTAAGCTAGGATTTTGGTCCCGTTATTCCCGGTTTTGACTGTTTTCTAAATAATTGTCCGAGAAAATGTCGGAATAGTCCCAGAAAGTCCCAAAAATTAGGTATTTCTGGAAAAGTGATATTTTCATGTGTACGAACGTGGGGTAAATACACTTTAGATTTTGGATGCACGGGGCAGTCCTGGAAAGTCTCGTTAACCTGGAAGGTGCAAGTTAACTGATTCTTGTTAACTTGGAAATTGTTAGTTAACGGATTGTAACAATCCGGATTTAGGTACTTACAGTAGCCCCTCGGCGACGTCACATTCAAAGGAAGTGGGGTCGTTAAAAAAGATAAGGATCCCAAATCGGGGAGATGCCTTATGGAGTAACCTAGACGGTCAAATGGCTGGACCCTATAGCAAGTATTCCTACGTATCCATGGGGGAATCAAGCCGATCGTAGATCCTGTCTGTTAAGTGTAAGGGTCTTAGCAAACTGATGCTAGGTCACGAGATCTTGCTGGAGATCTGGCAAAATGGCAGGAACGGTTGTGTTAAATTGGCATTATTAACAACACGATATGAGTTTGAAGGATAGACGTTCTAACGACTGGCTTAGGAACGAAATGATAGGAACGGTTTTGTTAAACTGGCATTTTTAACATCACGGTCTGAGTCATGAAGAAAGGATTGACGTTCTAACGACGGGGTTAGGAACGGAATGACAGGAACGGTTGTGTTAAACTGGCATTTTTAACAACACGGTCTGAGTCATGAAGGAAGGATTGACGTTCTAACGACGGGGTTAGGAACGAAATGTAACCTTGGGAGAGGATGGTACATTGCTGGGGAAAAGCGTCCATAGTTCTAACAAAGTCAGCTAGGAACTGAGGAGATTGGTTGACGTTCCTTTAGAAGGATGGTCTTACGATCCTACTGGGGAGGAATGTTCGGGCTTACGGTGACGGCCGAAGAGGGATTGTCGATTGGACCGTGAAAGGTCTCGACTTTGAGATTGGACCATGAAAGGTCTCGACTTTGAGGTTGGACCGTTAAATGTCTAACTGGAATTTAACCTCTGGATAGGGGCATTAGAGATGCCTAACTGAGAAATTTAACCTCAGGAGAGGGGCGTTAGAGATGTCTAACTGGGAAATTTAACCTCGGGAGAGGGGCGTTAGAGATGTCTAACTAAGAAATTAACCTTTGGAGAGGGGCGTTAGAGATGTCTAACTAAGAAATTTAACCACTAGAGAGGGGCATTAGAGATGTCTAACTGAGAAATTTAACCTATGGAGAGGGGCGTTAGAAATGTCTAACGGGAAATTTTGATAACTTTTGAGTAAAAGTATCAAACTTGAAAACATGAGGGGCTAATTAGCCATTTGGTTCAAATCTTGAGAGATTAGTGCTATGGAAGCTAGATTGGGTCGAAAGAGTCGACATCGGAGGACCGATAATGAGAGAAGGAGGCTAAGGAGGACGGTGCGAGCGACCGATTTTCCTATGGATCTGACCGAGTTTTACAAAGCTCGGGATAGCCATAAATCCAAGGAGGGGATAGCGAGGAAGGTTAGCATCCTTTGAATTCCTTTGAATTTTAGAATTTTTTGAATTCTTTAAATTTTGGAATTTGAATTGACTTAGGGTTCTTGGTGCCCGATTTGGGGCTTTTGACCTTGCGATGCCCTTTTGTCGAAATTGAATTTTGGTTAGTGAAATTGATGCTATGGGTAGACAACGTAGAAAATTTGGAAGAAAAATTCCATGTCTAGGGGTGTTTTTCGAAATTAAAGTGAGTTTAATTCGGGATGGAGTAATTTTGAAAGTGTTTGAATGTTCCGGATTTGACCGTTTTTTCGAAATGTTTTGAAAGTTTCGGTTTTGAAACGTTTTGAAAGTTCCGGTTTTGACAATTTTTTTATAAATGACTTGAAAGTTCCGGCTTTGACGGATTTTTCTAAATGACTCGAAGGTTTCGGCTTTGATGGGTTTTTCAAAACGTTTTGAATGTTTCGGCTTTGACGGGTTTTTCGAAATGACTTGAAAGTTCCGATTTTGACGGGTTTTTCGAAATGTTTTGAAAGTTCTGGTTTTGACGGGTTTTTCGAAATGTGAACCGTTAATATTCCGACTTGAGACAGAGATATTTTAGGAAAATGAATCGTTAGTGAAACGGGATTTTGAGACTTGAACCGTTAATATTCCGACTTGTGAAGGAGATATTTTAGGAAAATGCACCATTAATGAAATGGGATTTTGAGACTTGAACCGTTAATATTCCAACTTGAGGCGGAGATATTTTAGGAAAATGCACCGTTAATGAAACAGGATTTTGAGACTTGAACCGTTAATATTCCGACTTGAGGTAGAGATATCTTAGGAAAATGAAATGAATTATATCTTTGTGTTGATATGAAACGGTATTTTGATGTGTTTACCTGCACGGGCGAGGGTCGGTTGATTTGTCCACTACTAAAAGTAGGGGAGATGTTAAGGCTGTCAGTGCGCTGTGGGAAATGTTCCCGGACGTGGCTCGTGATGGAGAGAGGAGTCCACGGCAGTTGGTGATTGACTCTGGCCTGGGAGGCTTTGTTAGCGAAGTGGCTGCTGTGGCTTCGACGCAGAGGTTCAAGGTCATCCATGTCACTTTGAGCGAGTATTAGTGGGACACTACCCATACATTTCACTTCTGGTGGGGGGAGGCATCGATCACTCCCACTGATTTTGCTGCGATCACCGGGTTTTCATTTCGAGGCAATCCCATAGGGTGGTTTGATGATTTCACCATGGAGCAGCTGACAAACATGCTCGACTATGATATTACGGATGCCTGGGGCATTGGTATTCGGTATGGATCGAGGTCCATCTCAGGAGAGGCATTGCTGAGTGTTTGGATGGCTCCGAGAGGATGACAACTGATCAATTGACAAGGGGGTTCTTGTGGTTTGCTCTATCAGCAACCATTTTTCCCAATGCTGATACGACGTGCCAGTTCGTCTTGCTCGGTTTTCTGATTGATCTGGAGGCGGTGAGGGGGTTTGCCTGGGGAGAAGCTGGTCTGGCCGAGCTTTTCTTTGCTTTGGACAAGTATTCCCTGGGGGAGGATAACTCGTTTTGCTGCTTCCAGTTTGTGCTGGATGTTAGTCTCCTTTTTCTCTTCCTTGTTTCGCTTGTACTTGTCTGTATCTTCTTTGTAGCTGGCATAACTTTCCTGGCCTCTTTCAGGTGTGGTTCTTTGAAGTGTTCCATCCGCATCGGTGGAGCATTCGGAGGAGTATTGAATGTGCGCTCGCCCGAATATGATAATAAAAAAAAGGAGTTGCCAAGCCATGCTTTGAGAGGTGCACTTTGAAAAACCTTTTGAAAGAGAACGGGTTCGGGGGTCAGGTTACGTGTTGGGAAGAATCGAGAGTTCACCCAACACGCCTCGTCCGTAGATGAGTCTTTCTAATTTAGACATCTAAATAATTCAAAACAACATGCAAACAATGATAATATGCAAATGCGATGAACATGAATTTTATTGAATAGGCAAGATCATTACAACTTGTAGACCGATTGTCCGGGAGGCCACATCCCTTTACATCAATAAGAACAGATTACAAAAGAGATTAGGTCCTCTGCAAAGGATCATCTATGTCGCGTGACATAGGACTCCCTTGTCCAAATATGTCACGTGACATCAATGGTCACCTTGCAGAGGCTCACAATTAACAGATCACACAACCTTCATATGAACCCAAAATTACAATTAAGACCAGATCTAGGCACTAAACAGCATAAACATATTACTGAATATGAAAATAACCAACTAAAACGAATTACAACTGGAACAATGGTCCCTGCAGATGGTCACGACATGTCGCGTGACACAGGACTCCTCATGTCCAAATGTGTCGCGTGACATAGTGTTACCATCTGCAGGTACCTCACAAAATGAGATGCAGATCCAACAGATACACAACAATTATACCAGAACCAATAAGAACAATACGAATTAGATATTGATCAAAGAGTGTGGATATGGGAGATCCACACTCCCTTGACATCCAAATTGCCAATCTAAGTAGATCACATCATAAGCAAGCAATTGGACTCAAAGCACAAACGATTTAAACAGAGAGATTGCAGTTGCCACTTGATAATCTGAGGCAGATGGAGCCTGATTATCAAGTGGAGAAGAAGAGAGAACAATTAAGCAAGTAGATAAGAGAGAGAGAGAGAAGGAGAGACTAGTTACCCTTATAGTCCTCAACTCTTACACCAAGTTAGGTGTAGGAGTCTTCAATTCAACTTTTGAATGGAGATCTGAGCACGAACTGAGGGCTGAATTGGAGGATCTGAAGTGTATGGTGAAGAAGGAGAGGAAATGGGTTGAAGAGAGGTGAGAGGTGAGGGAATTGGTGAGGAAGGAGGAGAGAGAGAGTTTCTGAATGAATTTTGGCAGAGTGACTTTGGGAGGTTCAAATTCGGATCTAAAACTGAGAGGGGTAGGGTCTTATTTATAGCTGCAGTCCATGGTAGCCTTGTATCGCACGACGTAACGTAACCACTTTCCATGCCTCGACTTTTCACGTGACACAAGGTGACCATAACCATTTTTGGCGCCAAATCTGGTTCTGGAACATTCTTGGATAATTCCTAAAAAGTCCAAACAGATTTATTCCTTTTAGGTCCCTTAGCCTGAGCAAAGTACAAAAAAGTACTTCCTTCACGTGAAACTTATGAAATGTTTCCGAAAGTCTCGGGATGGACCGGGAATTTACCAAAATGCCCCTAAATGCAATTTTATCATATTAAAATGCATCTGGAAAGGTCGCGAATTGGATTGACGTACTTACAGAGCCCCTCGGCAACGTCACTTTTGGAAGAAGTGAGGTTGTCGATAAAATAAGACCCAATCCCAATGAGCGGCTGGGGGATAAGGCGGAGGGCTAGACGGTGATCTGGGGAATCGGATGGCTGGACCTTTTTGAGAAAGGATTCCTACGTATCCCGGGGAGGGAATCAAGCCAAATCGTAGTTCGTACATATGACTGGAGGGGAAAATCAGCAAAGGACACGACTGTAAGGGGTGTCACCACCCAGCGATACGACTGTAAGGGGCATCACCCAATGACACGACTGTGCGGTTGTCACCCAATATTCGACTGTGCGGTTGTCACCCAATATCTGAATGTGCGGTTGTCACCCAATATTCGACTGTGCGGTTGTCACCCAATATTCGACTATGCGGTTGTCACCCAATATCTAACTGTGCGGTTGTCACCCAATATTCGTCTGTGCGGTTGTCACCCAATATCTGACTGTGCGGTTGTCACCCAATATTCGACTGTGCGGTTGTCACCCAATATTCGACTGTGCGGTTGTCACCCAACATCTGACTGTGCGGTTGTCACCTAATATTCGACTGTGGGGTTGTCACCCAATATTCGACTGTGCGGTTGTCACCCAATATCTGACTGTGCGATTGTCACCCAATATTCGACTGTGCGGTTGTCACCCAATATCTGACAGTGCGGTTGTCACCCAATATTCGACTGTGGGTTGTCACCAAATATTTGACTGTGCGGTTGTCACCCATTATCTGACTGTGCGGTTGTCACCCAATATTCGACTGTGAGATCTATAGCTGCCGGAGGGACTGATTCTATGATTTATGCTGCTGGGGATCGATGTAGCTGCCGGAGGGTCCTATGCTACTACTTGTTGGTTACGGTCGTTGAGCATGGGCCGGTCTTTTGTCGACTGTTGGCTTTGGGATCTGAGGACCTTGCCTGATGTGATGGGAACTTTGCTTGTTGTGACGGGGCTTTGCTTGCTTGTGACGAGGCTTTGCTTGCTGTAACGAGGCTTTGCTTGCTTGTGACGGGGCTTTGGTTACTGTGACGAGGCTTTGCTTGCTGTGACGAATTCTTGGTGACGGTTGACGGTGGGGCTATTTGATCTTCGATGCGTCCTGCTGGGGGATTCAGATAGACACAGACTTTTGTCTCGGCTTAGCTTTGAGGGACATTCTTTTGAGGTTTGCTCAGTTAACTGTTGTACCCTGCGGGGAAAAGCAACACTCGGAACAGTACAATCTAATTACGCTATTTTGTTAGCAAAAGTTAAACTATGTTAGCTTATTTGCACGAGTCTGTTCGTTCCGGGAGCGAGGGGAAAGGTGTTTGATTTATTGTATTGATAGGTCGGCTTTGCCGGGTTTATACATAAGTTTCTGGGACTGCTTTGGGGTAATTGTGTATAGTGGTATATATGGTGGGGAAATCCTCTCCCGTGCAGTGACGTGTGGGTACAAGGTGTATTGTAGCGACGGCGAGCTAAAGAATGTCACAGAAAAATCGCTTGCAAGACTTTAATGCTTCCTGATGTAGACCAGATGTGTCGCCCGACATTATGTGTCTGTTTTTCAATATGTGTCGCACGACTGGACGAAGCTTGTAACAGGGCCCTTTTTAAAATCAGTTCCGCCTCTCTTACAGACATTGCTTTTTCAACAGGAAGACAACAGTACCCCTAAATTGGTAGACAGACGATTTCAGCGACAAAGGTTGGAACTTTTAATCATCATGGAGCATTATAATGAGGAAATAACTTATCGGGAACATGTAAGTGCTCCAATTTGAGCTTGTTAGTATTTTCGTTAGAAAATTAACGAAAGTTTTAACATTCCTAACATTTCCTAACATTCCTAACTTTTCTAACAAAGTGAGGGTAAAATGGGCATTGTTATTTAAGGTTAAACCTCAAAAAGAATCTTAAAAAGCAAAACAAAGGAAAAAAACCAAAAATAGAAATGACTGGAAACATAAAACTGGCTGTTAATTTGAATTTTCAAAAGAAATATTCCTTGTGTCCAAAGCCTGGAGCTGCATTTAATGAACAGTGCACGCCACCAATCCCACCCGCGCGGACATCTTTGTAAAATTCAGAGGGCTATAAATTGAGCCCTCCAGTCACAAAAATAAGGAGCCACAACACAATTTGCACTGAACCTCTGGCGAAATATAGAGAGAAAACAGTGAGAATTCACTTGAATTGTCACCATTTTCTCTTGAATATTTCCCAACTCACACTCACTCTCAAATTCAAACCCTAAACACATTCAAGCCTCAAACACTCAAATATTCAAGCCAAATCCTCAAACTCAAGGAAGATAGGTATAACCTCCCTCTTCTTACCCTAAATCTCTCATCCATGCATGCATCTTCAAACTACAAAATGTAGTTCATTCATCTTTTGCCTTAGATCTAAGAAGATCACCATGGAAGTCCATCTCCATGGATGATCTTCTACCAAGATCAACATTATTTTCATGTTCTCTTACTTTCTTTCAAAGAAAACACATTTTCAAAACCCTAAAAAACCATTTTCAAGCATCAAATCTCATTTTCAAAGGATAAAATTCCCCTTCCCAAGCAAATGAAGTGCTTAGTCCTAATGTACCCCAAGGATGGTTTGGTATAGTTGATTCACCACTAAAATTTCAAGTGATCACTAACCAAAACCTAGGGAAATGGGGACAAGCATGGATGCAAAACCCCCCTTTAAATCATATTTTCTTTCTTGAGAAGTTGCTGTCCAGTAGCAATTTTCCAAAATCCCAGTCCATTGTCTTAATTTTTGGACACAGATAAACTTGGAATTTGGTGTTGACTACGAAACACTTTTTGTAGCCAACATCCTGAGCTTTCCAGACATATTTTTACTTTATTTTTTGGGTGAGTAAAACTCCTCTTTTCAAATTTTCTTTCAGAGGCTAGTTCATCAGCTTCTGGGAATCCAGATCTCATGTCTGAGGTTTCCAGAAGGTTTTGACCCCTCAAATCTTCTCCAAAATGGAAAATTCCTTCGCACAAATCTTATTTAAGGTGTCTGGAACAACTTTCGTTCTCTGAGTTTATCCAGACTATGAAGTTTTAAGACCCTTGAATTCATTTCAAAATCAAAGGTCCACTGCCTTTTTCATTCTGGCAGAAGTGGCTCTCAACTTCAAAAGGTCTTTTGAGTACCAAATCTCAATCCAAAAATCTTCCAAAAAATCATGGGATCAGTTTAAAGTCTTAGAAAGATATCCCAATTTTTACTTTCCTGAGTTTCAACTTATTTTGGCCAAAACACACATACACACACACACACACAAATGATTTTCAGCTTGGAAGACTCGTTTTACGAGGCATTCCGGGTGCACACTAACGTCCTTCCCGGCGTGTAACATGACCTCCGAACCCAAATTTCTGATCTCGGGCTTTTTTCAAAGTTTTGGCCCTTAAAACAAAAATGGCGTGGCGACTCCGTTCTTTTTCCGGGGTTTTATTTGGTTTTTTTTCAAAGAAACGCGAAAAAATCGAATTTTTTCCCGCGAAATGGCGACACATCATCACAGTGGCGACTCTGCTGGGGAAGTTAAGCTTTTTCTAAAAAAAATGATATTTGGTATATTGGTGGAAACCATTAAACTTCCCGTTATCGCCTCCTAACACGAGTCGGGGATAAATTGTGGTCTAACAATCCCACGTACCGGTATCACCGTTTTCCAAAAAAAAAAGGAAAAAGCTTTTGAGGGTCAAGCTTCCGTCCCGGCTTTGAAAATCATTTTTGTGTGTGTGTTGATTTTTGCACAGTTTTCGTGTTGTTTTGGCCGCCTCGGAGAAAGTCAAAATTTTGTCTGTCGGAATAATGTCCCTAACTGGTTTTAATTCTTGTGCTTATGTGCTTATGTGTTCATTAAATTTCAAAAAAAAAAATTCAAAAAAAAAAAAGGATTTTCAAAAAAAAAAGAAAATTTTCAAAAAAAAATCATCATGCATCATATTTTTAAGACACATAAAAAATTTCCTATTTTACTTAGAAAAAGAATATAGAATGCTTGCACACTATGCGCACGTGACCGTACACTGCACACTACGTCCCTAACCCGGGGAAATCCTTGTCGCGGTCCGTTTGGTCTTATTACGCCTCTCGGATGAGCACAGGACTACCCAAACATCCCATGGAGCCTCGTGTCGACCATGCACTTGTCCGTGACACACTTTGTCCGAGACCCGGTTGGTTTTTAGTCTGGTCTGTGTCATGCCCTGTCTGTGTATAGACCTTTCCTTTCAAGCCTTTGTCGGCATACCGACTCAATATCTTTCGGGGACCCTAATCAGTCGAAGTTCTGCCGGTTTTTCGCCGCAGACTTTGACCAAGATATTGACCGGCGCCTTGACTTCGGCTCTGACTGGCACAAATTATACACTGACTCCCAGCATTGACACTGAGTCATCAAGGATTAATGATTATTCCATGCCTAATTACGGCCTAACTGACGACAAGTCAAGATCAATTGTGGACGCTTATCAGTCCAAATCATGCCGACTTTTCGTCGAGCCCCCGGACATGATCTTGACTTTTGACGTCAGCTTTGTCCGTAATTCACATCGAATGCTCGTTAAGACTCGATTACCCGCCAGACTTTTAGGATCGTTTTTCTTTCAGTCGGTGGGACCCGCTTGCCCTATAGGACCCTCGCCCGGGGCTGTCCACCCTGGGAGGTCGAAATACAGGTGGAATACGAGGGGCTTATAGACGTAGTGACGGGGCCCACTGATCCAGGATCCAGAGTAGTTTGCGAAAAAGAAGAGCAATCTTTTCCAACCGATTAGGTTAATAAAACATGTTTTAAGTAAACATGAACAAATAACTGCATGTTGCATGAGCCAAATGCCCAAACACCTACCCTCCTTCCATTCCCAGACATCTAAACCTTCGTGTCCTTTCCCCCGCAGCTCCTCACAAAGCTTGGTTTCGGGCACCGGGTCATCGTTTGATTAGTTGGGAAGAGTCAAGCGCGTCATCGCCTCTTATTTGCTTTGTTCCGAATTTCGGGTTTGTAATGTCCGCATCAAGCCGGAAATGATGGGGACCACGTTGCTCCAGTCCTCCAAAATCCCTCGACCAGAGACCCGGTATTGGATCCGGTTGGTAGAACGGATGAGACTTCGACATGAGGCTCAAATTGATGACCTTCTGGGGGTTGTCGCAAGTCATGGTTTGACTATCAGTCTCAATTCCGATGGCACTTTTACCGCAAAGAAGGAAGAGGGTTCTCCTCCTCTTCTTAATCGCCCCGGATACATCAAGATGCTACCCCAAGATTCCTATGTCTCCACCGCCGGGACTCCTGCCCGTCGACTTACAGAACAGCAACCGGCCCCCAAACAAAGCGATCGGGGACGAAAGAGTTCAATATGATCTTTCACGGTTGTCCCCTCTCAAAGTGATGATCCCACAAATATCGGCTGAGTGATGAAAATCAGGAACAGTTGAAGAAATATGGTCAGCCATCAAAGCCTTGGAAGAACGCGGAGCGGACGGCGGCCTGGATTGAAGAGGCCACACGCCACTTCGGGACCTTAACAATATCCCAACCGACCGGGGCTACCACTGAAGGACAAACATATGCCCGTGCCCCGGGACCTCAATATCTCTCATTATCCGGCAGAGTCCAATCACTCGCTTCCAGATGAGCCCAGCAGCAGATCCCCCCGGACCAGTTCCACCCAAAGTCATTCCAGCACCGCTCAACCTGAGGTCCCAAATCCGCCACCAGTAGAACACATTTGGTGGGATATTTGTATCGTCCCGATTGCCTTGAAAGGGATTATCAGGACTGGATACACGAGGACCGTCCTCCTAAGAAAAAGAAAATTTCCTCCCAGCAAAAATTGAAGGAGAGATTCGAGGCCGGTGATAACAGTGTGGGAACGCTCGGGGAGCCATCTGGGGGATTTGATTATTATGTACTCTACTCCAGTCAGTCTTCCCCAAAGCAAACAGGGGTAAAAGAGCAGAAAAGCCTTGCCAACAACGAAATTGAGACCTTCGGATACCAGTGCTTTGCGTGAACGAGAGTCCAATCCCCCTCGGGGTCGGATTCGGTTTGTCCGGCTCCGAGTATACACCGACAAAGAAAAACCGACGCCAGTCTGGCGCTCCCACTCAATCAACATGTTGACCGGAGATGGCAACCGCCACAAAAGGCCTCAGTATAACCCAGGGGCTTCGGCAAAGGCTCTACCTCGCAAGAAAAAAGCACGAAGTGACTGGCTTGATGACTCTCTATCCCGAGACGAGGATCAAATCTATGATCCTCACCTATATGGGAGTATGATCACCTTCTGCGATGAAGATCTGCCAAGGGATGTATCCAGACACAATGAAGCCCTGTACATCACTATTCGGCTCAACACCATATCACTCCCTGGGGTATTAGTGGACAATGGATCATCGGTAAACGTCCTTCCCCTCAGCATGATGAGGGCCCTCCGCATAAATGAAAGGCGTATGATCCCATCTACCCGGACTGTCAAGGCCTACGACGGTTCGTCTCGTCCCATTCTGGGGACAGTAACTCTGGAACTCTGGTTTGAAACCCAAATGGTGCCAACGAAATTCCATGTAATGGACGTCCCATCCGAATTCACAGCTCTATTGGGACGCCCTTGGTTACATCACATGAAAGCCATAGCCTCCACCCTCCACCAATGTGTCAAATTCATCAACCGGCAGGGAGACCTTGAAGTCATACGGGGTGACAGTTTCCTCATAGGGAACGAAGCTGAAACAATAGCCAAGAATGCCCACGGCCCAAACACCGGGCTACATCTTTCAAGAGGCAAGTCTCGCCAAAGCATCCTTTGGAATCCGGCGATGCCAACTATGTCAACACACTCAGCGGCGGACTCAGAAGAAGTTCGATTCATCAAATTTAATTGTTATTTCCAACACTTGGAGGCGTCTGGAAGGAAACGCTGAACACCGCCATGATACTGTGCACACAAATCCCCGGTCCTCAATCACAGATTTGTCAGCATTCTGCAAACCCATTCTTTGGCCTCGCCAGGCGAGGAGATTTTCATGATAAAAGTCGACGAACACCGACAGACTCGGCTCGAATGTATGAACATTGTGTGGGACGTCCTCCTCGAAGAACTACCCACTAAGCCTTTCCGCTCGCACATGGGGCATGAGATCTTTCCAGTAGTTCCAGCACCGCACCAAGACGCAACACGTCCGCATCCTGGATTGAGCGATCGAGGCGACGATGAGTCAGAACCCTCCAGGATGGAGGAAGCGACATATCTGGAAGAAGATCCTTACATCTTCATGCTCAGTTTCCAAGAGCCGAACCTGGTTGATTCTGATCCAGACAAAGAGATGATAGCAATGCTTGAAGAGGGAGAACAGAGACCATGCCTTTCCCGAGTTGTGAAGCCACCGACAGCGATGCCGCTAAAGAATTGGGAAACTCTCTCAGGCCCGTCCGCGACCAAAGAGGAAATGATCACCAAGCTTGGATTGGTCCCCTCTGGCCTTTCGTGTCAACCTTTGTAAAGTCCTCCGAGTCTCTCATTGTTGAGTTCGAGTCTCTCGAGTCGTCCGATGGCCTTACGCCTGAAGACTACGAGTCTGTAGCGAACGTCGTATTCCCTCTTATTCTCAATGAAATGACGAACCTTTCTGAGTATCCCTTAATTGCCACTTTAACTAATGATGAATTAACTAATAATCTAAAAACAGTTAATAACGATTCACTAGATGAAGAAGCAGACACATTAAATGAACAATATATCAGAGAAATCTTTAAGCAGGTTGTCCGGAAAGAGGAAAATAGAGCCCAAGCTGCCGAAGAGATCTTGACGAGTGTGAATTTGGGAACTGCGGAAGAACCTAAAGAGACGCAGATTGGTAGTTTCTTCGAAGGGACTGAAAGGGATGCCCTAATTGAGCTGCTAAAAGAATTCGTGGATGTGTTCGCATGGTCCTATAAAGATATGCCAGGCCTCGATCCTTCCATAGTTGAGCACCGAATACCGCTCGACCCAGAAGTCAAGCCGATAAAGCGAAGCTAAGAAGAATTAAGCCCGAATGGTCCCTACAAGTGAAAGAAGAGATAGAAAAGATGCTCGGGCGGGGTTCATCGGGGTCATTGAATACCTACATGGCTTTCCAACATAGTAACGGTGACCAAGGCCAACGGAAAGATCCCGGTCTTTGCGTAGACTTCAGAGACTTGAACAAAGCCTGTCCAAGAGACGATTTCCCCTGCCAAACATCGACATTTTGGTAGATTCCCCGGCCAACCATGAAGTTAAATCCTTCGTCGACGGTTTTGCCGGTTACAACCAAATCAAAATGGCGAAGAGGATCAAGCCAAAACGGCCTTCACAACCCCTTGGGGCACCTCTTGCTACACGGTCATGCCGTTCGGACTAAAGAATGCTTTGGGGCTACGTACCGGAGGGCGCTACGGCTCTGTTCCATGACATGATCCACAAAGAAATTGAGGTCTATGTGGACGACATGATAATACACTCCAGAGGATCGGATGGCCAGCACTTTGTTGATCTCGAGAAAATTCTTCGGCCGCCTCCGAGACCACGGCATGAGACTGAATCCGGCCAAGTGCACCTTCGGTGTAAGACGAGGTAAGGTGCTAGGATATATGGTGACGAACGGGAATCGAAGTAGATTCCCCAGAAAATCAAGGCGATAGTTGAAATGAAGCCGCCCGGACACTGACAGAAGTGAAATCCTTCATGGGAAGACCGCAATACATAAGCCGCTTTGTAAATCGGCTAACCTCGATCTGCGAGCCGATCTTCAAGTTGATGAAGAAAAATGCCTACACGAGAATGGACTCCAGAATGTCGGCTTGCCTTTGAGCAGATCAAGGCATACCTTGTGAATCCCGATTCTCTCGCCCACCACATCGGCAAAGCCGCTCTTGCTATATCTAAGCATCACGGATACGACAATTGGGGCTATGCTAGCCCAAGAGAAGAAAGATTCCAAGGTCGAAAACGCCATCTATTTCGTAGCGTAAAGCTCCAAGGAAGCGAACTCAATTACTCTGCTTGCGAGAAGACTTGCGCGGTTTGGTGCAGGTAGTGGGAAAGTTGAAACACTACATGCGGTCTCACCCGATACATCTCGTCTCAAGGATAGACCCCATCAAATATACATTCGACAAGCCTTCCATCTTCATGAGGTTGGCAAAATGGTCGTTCTTTTTGGCCGAATATGACATCACTTATGTTTCAAGGAAATCCGTAAAAGGACGCATAATGGCAGAACATCTGGCCGATTTCCCAAGTGATGAGCCCCAAGGACCTGAACCTCAATTTCCCGATGATGGAATCTTCGCTCTAGAAGGAGAAAATCGCTGACAACTATTCTTCGACGGGGTGTCAAACAAAAGGGGGAACGGGATAGGAATGCTTACAGTCGATCCTGCGACGAACACACCCCCATAGCAGTGAGGCTGAACTTCGAAGTCACCAGCAACTGGCGAGTATGAAGCTTGTATAAGCCAGGGTTGGAAGCCGCCCTTGAAAGAAATATCAAGGAATTGGAGGTGTATGGTGACTCTGCCCTCATCATCAATCGGGTCTCTA
Organism: Adenophora triphylla var. japonica; assembly: GCA_022495995.1. Lineage (NCBI taxonomy): Eukaryota > Viridiplantae > Streptophyta > Magnoliopsida > Asterales > Campanulaceae > Adenophora > Adenophora triphylla. The sequence goes on from JAFEMH010004774.1 coordinate 178,370, forward strand.
ACAAATGGAAGACCGTGGACCGGATCTGCAGAAATATCACACTTATATGGAAGAGTTAGTAACTCAATTCAAAGAGATCAGGCTTTCATTACTTGCCCGAGAGATCGCAACAGTTTGCGGATGCTGCGGCAGCACTAGCCTCCTCGTTGAAATACCCGAAGGGAAGTCAGTCAAACCATTCGAGTCGGTAGAAGAGAAAATCCCGCTTATTGCTTTGAAATCGAAGCGAAGCGGGCGCCAATGATCCCCGGTACACTCAGTTTACCGGTACACGAAGGATGGCGAGGCCTCTTTCAAAAATGAAGATGGGGAATATAAAGAAGGAATCAAAGCGAAAAGTCTCTCGGCCACAGGCGGCTCGCCTCCCATTATGTTCTTTTGGGAAACATGTTATACAAAAAGCGTTATCAAGGCCCCCTCTGCGATGTATCGGCAAACAAGAGGCTACCGAACTCATGAAAGAAATACATGGTGGTACTGCGGCCCCACATGAATGCTCGAGCCACGATGCAAATTATGCGAGAATGGGATACTTTTGGATCTCCATGGAAGCCGGCTGCATCCGGTTCGTCAAAAACTGCGACAAATGTCGGCGATACTCAAACCTTAATCATTTGCCTCCTCACGAGGTTATCTTGCATGACAACCCCTTGGCCTTTCGTCACTTGGGGAATTGATGTCATAGGCAAAATCACGACATCGAGGCGATACGGACCCACGAATTCGTCACTGGTATTTGTGGATTATTTCACCAAGTGGGTTGAAGCCAAGTCCTACAAAATCCTCAATTCAAGGAAAGTAGCCCTCTTCATCAAAGAGAACATCATGTGCGGATACGGGTTGCCCGAAATCATTTCGAGATAATGGATCCCACTTCGAAGGGGAATGCGGCAGTGCTTTGGCGAGAATTCCGAATAACCCGTCACAAGTCATCTCCTTACAGGCCCCAAACCAGCGGAGCCGTGAAGCAGCAAACAAGACTCGGAAAATATCATCCGGAAAATGGGCCGTCCAAGGCGAGATTGGCCCGAGAAGTTACACCTGGCACTCCGGGGCTACAGAACACGTCAGCGACAGCGAGGGAAACACGCGTTTGCCCTCACATACGGAATGGAAGCCGTACTCCCAATCGAGCTGGAAATACCCTCGCTCCGTATACTTCTTTGGAAAGCCGGATCAACGGGTCGAATGGCTCCGAGTCGCCATGATGAATTGGCCCTACTAGATGAACGCCGTGAAGGCCATGGAACACATCCGAGCCTACCAAGGAAGAATGGCCAGAGCATTTGACAAGAAAGTAAAGCATCGGGAGATCCGAGAAGGGATCTCGTTTTGAAAGAAAAGCCCCGGTCCGTATCAACCCCCTCGGCAAATGGGAGCCTGTATGGGTCGGGCCATATGTCGTCCGGAAGATCTTCTCCGGAGGAGCCATGCAACTTGCGGACCTCGACGGGAATCCCTTTGTACACCCGGTGAATGGTGACAAGGCGCAGATACTACGCGTAAAAAAAAAAAAAAAAAAAAAAAAAGAGTGCTAAAAGAGTAATACCCAACTAGGTTGAAAACCCGAAAAGGGCGGCCTAGGTAAAAAACAGGGTTGCACCAAAAAAAAACAAACAAAAAAAAAACAAAAAACAAAACAAAACAAAAAAAAAACAACAAAAAAAATCGGGTTGAACTACGAAGACCTGAGCTCCTCAAAATGAGGGGAACGTAGGCAGCCGGAAACGGTTCGGTCTAAAACACAAATAAAAGTCATACTTTGACATCAATACAAAGCTGATCGGACCATGAAAGCGTCTCGAAAACTCTGAAGCAATTCAAATATTCATCACAAGTTAAAAACTTTTTGATGAGTCTAAGCCCGATTCATTCCTACAGCTGGCAACTGCTAAAAGAAAACTAAGATACGTAATCAAACTAATGTGTCTACCATGACAAGAAAGGGATACTCGGAAACCTCGGAGTCACTCCATGCCACTCGTATTGGCCTCTCCCTCTTCTTCCCCCTTCGAGTCTTCTTTTACGAGCAGGGGAAAAATGTCGGTCTTCCTCCTACCAAGCTCTGGTATAGGAACAGGATCTATCAAACCGGCCTCTGCCGGGGCCTTAGTAGCCCTAGTGTCATCTCTCATCTCCTGTAGCCTAGGCGGTAGCATAGGAGCCCTCCTCTCCTGTCTCTTGACGTAAGCCTCATAGTCGGTCACAGCGTCTCCGCTCCTGTCATGAGGGTTGGCTCTCGCCTCGGCCCTCCTCCTCTCGAAGCAGTCAGGTCCTCCGCACCCATAATGGCCTCACGCCGTCTCAAAATAGCCACCTGAGTCTCTCCCGGATGCCTCTCATACCAATCCGGGTACCAAGTGGTCAGGAACACCGGTCTTGGGCGCTTTGAGAATAACCCGAGGAGGAAAGGCATCATACCTCCATGCTCGGGAAAGAAATGGAAACACCGAGGGATCATTCATAGAAATAGGAGCCACCACCCTGGTGGCTATATCATCAAAGTCCCCAAAGGAACCTGCTCCAGGCCAAACTGTCTCAGAACTAAAGCCGGAATATAGAAGCTGGACTGAGAAAGCCCCGGAAGCATAACCACATGAGACCCGTCCTGAAGCACTCTGCGAGTCTCCACCCGCCAACAAGGCACTGACCATCTGATGTCCTCTGTCTGAAGACCAGCCATCCAACGCTCCCATGAGCCCTGATCATCAAAATCTACAGCAACCCCCCTTCTGGCAAATGTCCAAGGCTTGATCATGTCGGGAGTTTCCCGAAGAATCCCCAAGCGCTCCATCAGCCACAGGGTCAAGAGGAACGGGCTGCCCCCGTGCATATACCGTCTTCCGGTAGCCAGCCTATCAAGAGCATGAAAAGTCTCCCCCAGAATCAAAGGAACGACATCTCTGCCCAGGCGACAGTGAACGACAACATCCAGCAAAGACCGATGGCAAATCCCAAAGGAATAGACCATGAACAGGGTGCCAAACATACAAAGTGCAAAGGCATCCCAATAGGCATCATCCACCAAGCCTAGGCCCCTAAACCTATCGGGAAGGCCGGAAATATCAAAATGATCGGGACCACGGATCATACCTTGCGCTTCCTCCGGGGAAAGATGAAGGAGGACGCACAATCTGTCAACAAAAGAAGCCCCTCCGGGCAAAGGAACCGCTATCTCTTCCACCTCCGGACCACCAAGCAAGGCCCGAAATTCTTCGACAGTCGGAACAATCTCGTTGAAGGAAAGGCAAAAGACATGCCTCCTAGTATCCCAAAATGAGGAAGAAGCCCTCAAAAGACCGTAATCCGGAATCAATTCCTTGAGAGACCATAAGCACTTCACCTTGTACCTTTCTTCAAAGAAGGACCTCCTCTCATGCATAATCTCCCGGGACCAATCCTTGAACTTGTTGAAGAATGACATTTGGGATTCTTGGGACAATTTTGATGGAGCTTTTCTAAGGTTTTCCATGGTTTTTCTCTCTTTCTCCCCGAAAATGGCTGTTTGGACTGGAGGTTGAAGAGGATATTTGAATTTGAAATAAAGTGAGACCAGATCTGAAGCAAAATTAAAGGACAATGTCAGATGCAGTCCCCATCCGCGCGGACATGATTGTCATTTATCAGAAAAATCTGCAACAGTCCAAGCTGCTACACCAAAAGAGGAATATTCCGTCCCGGTTGCTCGGAACCTGTGCAAAAACCTCCCCAAACCAGTCCATATACCAAAAACTAACACCCTTGCCAAAAAAAAAAACCAAGGCTCATGCAACACTGCATTCATACTGCATTGCATTCATAAAATAAAATCCTAAATTATTACATTCCAAAAAAAAAGAGAAAAAAAAAGAGTGTGCATAAAAAAAAAAACAAACAAACATCAATAAAATCCTAAATTATTACATCAAAAAAAAAAATAAAAAGAGAAAAAAAAATGTGCATAAGCTGTACAAATCTCAATCCCAGTCATAAATCTCAAAATCTCAGAAAATCAGTCTAAAAAAAAATCAGGGGGGGGGTAATCAATCAGAATCCCTAGCGCCCGACGTCTGTCCCCGGTCCCTCTTGCGACTCGGGCCCGCCTCCTCAGGAGCCCTGAAAATCTCGGGCTCAGAATCGTCCTCGTCTCCAGAAAGAGGCTCGTCAGGACCAACCGGCACGCTCTGATAGGGCAAGCCGAGATCTGCGAAAAAATCGTATCCGAAGGTGAAGGCGTCGGACTCCTGGACGTACGAAGACGACCCACCATGCTGCCAGACGTGTCCCTGCCCGTGTGGATCCCCGAGAATGACGTGATCCGAAGGCAGCACCGCGCGGGGATCAATGAGAGGAGACAGAGGAGTCTCTGAAGAAGTCTCTGAACGAATAGGGGAAGCCTCCCGTCTGACAGGCGCCGGCCGTGGTCGCCTTGCTCTAGCCTGAGGAGCCCCGCAAGCGACCATCCTCCTGATAAATCTCTTAGCTCCGATCACTTGCTTCGTCAGCTTCTCGACGACCACCTCCGAAAACTGCACAAAAGCAAAAGCGTCAGAAACAGTTTAAGCGAGAATTGATGACAGGAAAGAAAAAAAAAAGAAGGGGAAAAGGTGAAGCCATACCTTCATACCCGGACGAGGCCGGAAAGCTCGTGGAAGCCGCTCAGGCTGAGGGATCTGCACCCTCAATCGGACCCCATCCTGGATATATGAAAAATCCGTCCGAGGGTACCGCGGGATCCCAAGCCCCTCTCTATCCAGAACCTGAGGCATCCTCAGCCTCCTCAAAACAAATACGGGGTACGGCTCAGTCGCCACAAATGCCGAGAAGTGCTGGCCGGCTCGGTAGTCATCCCAGGTCACAGATCTGTCACTCGGGTGCATCATATCGGCGGGAGGCTCCACCGGTGTCCTCAAAGGCGAATTCACGCCATGCTGGCGCGTCACCCTCTCTCCCAGATAATAGGCATCGCAGGTCAGACCTCTCAGAATCCTCCGCTGCACAGTCCAAATCTCAGCGCCCTTCAGCTGCGCCACCTCGAAACGATCCCAAGGATAAAATATCATCCTCTCGTCCGTCTCAGCCTCCGTCAAAGGAAGGCAATCCGCGTACCTGAGAGTCGTACGCCCCCTGGAGCTTATCTTCTCCCGGGCATGCTTGGACCAAGAATGCATGGCCGGATACGCCCCGACGTACTCCGCCGGCTGCCGCCACATCGTGACGTGGAAAAACTCCAACGCCCATACCTGCGAAAGGTAAAAATCAAATCAATCCAGTGCAAAGAAAAAGTGTGTGCTCAAAAAAAAAGAGAAGGAGGGGAAAGCAAAAAGAGAGCTTATACCTCCAGGGCAAACTCAAAGCAGTACAAGGAGCTCACAGCCTTCCGGCTGTACCTATCAAGAGCAAAATAAAGCTCTGCCAGCCCGGCCTCTCCCCAGGAGACGTCTCCAGCCATCTCCATGTCCTCCAAGGACCTCAGCAAGGCAAAGACTGCCGTCCCCTCAGCATGCCCAAAGAGGGTGCTCGAAAAAGCAAACCACAAGAAGGCCCTGGCAATCTGATCGGCGCCTATCCTCTCCTCCCCAGCCTCGTAACTCACAATGGTCTCCACAATCTTCCCGTAGACCACCGCATACTCCATCCCCATCCCCTTTTTGGGAATAGGGGAAAATCCCAGAAGAGCCTGCAGATCAGCATCGCTGTAGCCGTCCCGCCACTCAATGCTGCGTCCATTGAAGGACAAACCCGTGATCGCAGCATAGTCAGAAGGCGTAACCGTAGCCTCACCCCAAAAGAAGTGAAACGTGTGGGTCGCATCCCACCAGTGCTGCGCTAAAGCGAACATCAGGCCCTTGCTCTTAGGGAACTTGACCAGTCCCCTCAAGCACTCAACAAACTCCCAAAGCCCGGTCTCAACAACAATCTGTCTCGGACTCGGCAAAGCTCCTCGGCCCGCATTCGGAAGCCGGTCCCACAAGTCAACTACAGACTCCACCGATCCTCGAGTCTTCATCTTGTTCAGCTGCTCCGTAACGTAGTTGTTTCCACCCTGCGATAAAAAAAAAAAGAGAAAATGTCAAAAAAAAAATTACATTTGCATTTGCACAAAAAAAAACAAAGCATACATATGCATCATGAAATTTCAAAGAAAATTCGACAGCATAACAGCATACAATGAGCATAGCCCCATTTTCCTCGCACAAAAAAAAAGTGACAGTTTTCAGCAAATCCCAATCAACATTCATAAAAAAAAAAAAAAAATCTTTCATACAAAGAGTCAACGGAAGTAAAAACTCCGTCCCATTTTCAAAAAAAAAAAAGTTCATATGCATGCATGCATATCATTCATCATCTCAAAAAAAAAATCCTACATTCATACATCCTACGGAAGCAAAAACTCCGTCCCATTTTTCATAAGACATACATACATGCATTCATCAAAAAAAAAAAAAAATGCATTCCTACGGGAGTAAAAACTCCGTCCCGTTTTCATAAAATAACATGCATTCAATCAACGGGAGGAAAAATCCGTCCCACTTTTCAAAAAAAAATCAAATCAAAAATCATACATTCATATCATCATCCCATGTTGGCAAAATGCCAATTCTTTTCTCAAGCAAAATGCACATTTTGGAACACCAACAAATTCATTGCAACATGCATATCATCAAAAATCAATATTCAAATTTCAAAAAAAAATCAATCACAATTTTCATCCATAATTTTTGGATACCAAAAAAAAAAAAAAATGGCAAAAATGCCAATTCTTTTTCCAAGCAAAATGCACATTTTGGGATACTCATATACTCATTACAACATGCAAAGCATCAAAATCAAGATTCAAAGCCAAGAACATCAATCATTCGAATTTTCAAAAAAAAAAAAATTCAAAAATCACCCAAAATTCAATCTCAAGCAAGAAAGGGAATGAAAAGATTCGAAGTATACCGTTCGGAGACTCGGATCAGAAGCCCAATGTTGCCAAGCATCGGGGTAGGGCTCCTCCGCAATCGATTGCGAAAGAGTATAGTGCCTCCTCATCCGGACGAGCTCCAATCGTCTCTCCGCTACCGGGCCACGTCCTTGGACTTGAAAAGCGCCTTCCCTGTGTTCCATTGCTCGAAAAATCAAAGAAGATGAAGGATTTTCGAAGCTTTCTTGGCCAAAAATGGTGAAATCCTCGGTTCTCTCTCTCTCTCTCTCGTAAATGCAGAGAATTTCAAAAAACTGAATGGGGAAGGAGAAGGGCGTTGGCCCTCATTAATACCCCCTGACTTTCAGGTCCTCTCCGCGCGGATAGGATTGTCAGGGTCAAAATGACCCTTTTGCCCTTCAAAAATCTGGGACTCTGCAGTTTAGTCCCCAACTTGACAGAGTTAACCAAAGTTAACCAAAGTCAGCCCCTTGTCAAGAAAATCATTCCCCGGCAGTCAAACGTAAGACCGAATTCCTCGAGAAAGATAACGAGATCCCGTATCTTTCATCAAAATCTTCCCCGGCAGTCAAACGTAAGACCGATCTCCCCGAGAAAGATAACGGAATCCCGTATCTTTCATCAAAATTACCCCCGGCAGTCAAACGTAAGACCGATCTCCTTGAGAAAGATAACGAGATCTCGTATCTTTCATCAAAATCATCCTCCGGCAGTCAAACGTAAGACCGATTTCCCCGAGAAAGATAACGAAATCCCGTATCTTTCATCAAAATCATCAAACGGCAGTCAAACGTAAGACCGATTTCCCCGAGAAAGATAACGGAATCCCGTATCTTTCATCAAAATCATCAAACGGCAGTCAAACGTAAGTCCGAACTCTCCGAGAAAGATAACGAGATCCCGTATCTTTCATCAAAATCATCCAACGGCAGTCAAACTTAAGACCGATTTCCCCGAGAAAGATAACGGAATCCCGTATCTTTCATCAAAATCATCCACCGACAGTCAAACGTAAGTCCGATCTCCCCGAGAAAGATAACGGAATCCCGTATCTTTCATCAAAATTACCCTAGTCAAACGTAAGTCCGATCTCTCCGAGAAAGATAACGAGATCCCGTATCTTTCATCAAAATCATCCAACGGCAGTCAAACGTAAGACCGATTTCCCCGAGAAAGATAACGGAATCCCGTATCTTTCATCAAAATCATCCCCCGGCCGTCAAACGTAAGTCCAATCTCCCCGAGAAAGATAACGGAATCCCGTATCTTTCATCAAAATTACCCCCGGCAGTCAAACGTAAGTCCGATCTCCCCGAGAAAGATAACGAGATCCCGTATCTTTCATCAAAATCTTCCCCTAGCGGTCAAACGTAAAGGCCGATTTCCTGCACGAATACGTCTGATTTAATGAAGGCTAACAAAATCCCCAGCAAAGTTAACGGAATCCCAAAAGCCAACGAAATCTCCAGTAGAACTCGAACTACGAAAGGGCTTGATTCCCACTAGGGATACGTAGGTAGCCTATCATTAGGTCCAGCCCCTCAACCAAAACGGTCACCCTCTCCTTCGGCAGCAGACGAAGTCCACCGAAAGGCCATTTCAAATTAAGGTTCAAGGCACCTAAAAAGCCATCATCATCCAGGTTTGAGGCACCTAAAACGCCATCATCAAGGTCCGAGGCACCTAAAACGCCATCTCCAAGGTTCAAGGCACCTAAAACGCCATCATCAAGGTTCGAGGCACCTAAGACGCTATCACTAGGAAAGCGATAAATCGCAATCGTCCCCAGCAGAGACCGAAAATGGTCATTCCATTCCTCAAAGAGCCGATAGCCATCGACCGAAAATGGTCATTCCTATCCCCAAACAGAGCGGATAGCCATCGACCGAAAATGGTCATCTCCTATCCCCAGCAGAGCGGATAGCCATCCGACCAAAAGGGTCATCTCTTATCCTCACAGAAGTTTCTCTCCAAAGAACCAACCGCAGTAACTCGCTCATCACGTTCGAGGCACCTAAAACGCCATCATCTCCTGGGTTCACTATCAAAGACCCGGAGCACGGCGCTTGATTCCCATTCGGGATACGTAGGAAGCCTAATCGCTAGGTTCAGACCCCACCCGATCACTCGATCATCCCGCCAAATATGGAGCCTTACTCTTATCGACGACCCCGCTTCCTTCGAAAGCACCGTCGCCGAGGGGCTACTGTAAGTGCTCCAATTTGAGCTTGTTAGTATTTTCGTTAGAAAATTAACGAAAGTTTTAACATTCCTAACATTTCCTAACATTCCTAACTTTTCTAACAAAGTGAGGGTAAAATGGCCATTGTTATTTAAGGTTAAACCTCAAAAAGAATCTTAAAAAGCAAAACAAAGGAAGAAAACCAAAAATAGAAATGGTGGAAACATAAAATCGGCTCGTTAATTTGAATTTTCAAAAGAAATATTCCTCGTGTCCAAAGCCCGGAGCCGCATTTAATGAACAAAGGCACGCCACCAATCCCATCCGCGCGGACATCTTTGTAAAATTCAGAGGGCTATAAATTGAGCCCTCCAATCACAAAAATAAGGAGCCACAACACAATTTGCCTTTGAACCTCCGGCGGCGAAATATAGAGAGAAAACGGTGAGAATTCACTTGAATTGTCACCATTTTTCTCTTGAATATTTCCCAACTCACACTCACTCTCAAATTCAAACCCTAAACACATTCAAGCCTCAAACACTCAAATATTCAAGCCAAATCCTCAAACTCCAAGGAAGATAGGTATAACCTCCCTCTTCTTACCCTAAATCTCTCATCCATGCATGCATCTTCAAACTACAAAATGTAGTTCATTCATCTTTTGCCTTAGATCTAAGAAGATCACCATGGAAGTCCATCTCCATGGATGATCTTCTACCAAGATCAACATTATTTTCAAGTTCTCTTACTTTCTTGCAAAGAAAACACATTTTCAAAACCCTAAAAAACCTTTTTCAAGCATCAAATCTCATTTTCAAAGGATAAAATTCCCCTTCCCAAGCAAATGAAGTGCTTAGTCCTAATGTACCCCAAGGATGGTTTGGTATAGTTGATTCACCACTAAAATGTCAAGTGATCACTAACCAAAACCTAGGGAAATGGGGACAAGCATGGATGCAAAACCCCCCTTTAAATCATATTTTCTTTCTTGAGAAGTTGCTGTCCAGTAGCAATTTTCCAAAATCTCAGTCCATTGTCTTAATTTTTGGACACAGATAAACTTGGAATTTGGTGTTGACTACAAAACACTTTTTGTAGCCAACATCCAGAGCTTTCCAGACATATTTTTACTTTATTTTTTGGGTGAGTAATACTCCTCTTTTCAAATTTTCTTTCAGAGGCTAGTTCATCAGCTTCTGGGAATCCAGATCTCATATCTGAGGTTTCCAGAAGGTTTTGACCCCTCAAATCTTCTCCAAAATGGAAAATTCCTTCGCACAAATCTTATTTAAGGTGTCTGGAACAACTTTCATTCTCTGAGTTTATCCAGACTATGAAGTTTTAAGACCCTTGAATTCATTTCAAAATCAAAGGTCCACTGCCTTTTTCATTCTGGCAGAAGTGGCTCTCAACTTCAAAAGGTCTTTTGAGTACCAAATCTCAATCCAAAAATCTTCCAAAAAATCATGGGATCAGTTTAAAGTCTTAAAAAGATATCCCAATTTTTACTTTCCTGAGTTTCAACTTATTTTGGTCAAAACACACATACACACACACACACAAATGATTTTCAGCTTGGAAGACTCGTTTTACGAGGCATTCCGGGTGCACACTAACGTCCTTCCCGGCGTGTAACATGACCTCCGAACCCAAATTTCTGATCTCGGGCTTTTTTCAAAGTTTTGGCCCTTAAAACAAAAATGGCGTGGCGACTCCGTTCTTTTTCCGGGGTTTTATTTGGTTTTTTTTCAAAGAAACGCGAAAAAATCGAATTTTTTCCCGCGAAATGGCGACACATCATCACAGAACATCAATTTCATCAAGACTTTATCGGGATTTCACAATTTCACCAAAAGCATCGTGGGAAGATCATTGACAAGCGATATGGCATGCCGTGCCTCTGGCCTCTGAAGAATTGGAGAGTTGATTAGGACTTGCTCCGAGCAGCTTCGCATTTCTGGGATTCGGAGAGGCATGTGTTTACTTTCTCATACAATGATCTGACGTCAACCATGGAGGATCTCAGAGCATTGACAGGCTTGGGTGAGGCGGAAACTGTAGCATTCCCTCGAGACAGACGGCCGATTGTGGAGCAGTTATCGGATTTCCTGCTCGCCCAGTGATCGGGTGGCACCCATGATTCTGAATGGTGAGCTTGTAGACTTAACCCTGATGGCTGGCCGCGATCTTCCAGCCGGCGCCTGTTTGATCTTTTCTACCTCTCTCGGACATGCATGTATTGTTTACCCCGGCCTACTACTACTTGTGGATATGTCGGAGTCTCTGCTCGGGTGCGTTCTTGGAGGTCGTCGACAAACTAGTGGGTTACCGGGATGTGGATCTTCATCAAATTCGGTCTGGCCAAGGGGAAATGGACATTGTACCCCAACTTTTAGCTGAGACTTACCATGGCCTTGATAGACTAGCCGAGGGATCTGATTTCATGGGCGCGGGCAGCCCCACTTTGCTATCTTTGTGGCTTTCTGAGAGGTTACGCTTGATTGGGCCATTATCGGAGGGTCACACAGCGGTGCCTTGGGTGACTAGACAACGCAGATTACTGAGGGATGCGGCAGCTGATAGTTGGCAGGTGAGGTTGACATGATACGAGACTGCTGATCTGAATTTATGGATTTCGGCGTGGGGATTGCAGACCATGAGAGACATTCAGGATGGGTCGGTGGTAGTCAGACTGCCAGGGTTGCATGTATCTTCATTCTGTGTCCCATCACTGGTAAGCAGGCAATATCGGTACCCTCAACAGATTATCCGGGCTTTGAGAGAGAGGCTGACGACTGATGCTATTCCGATGATCATGATCGATCCCCGGACTGTGCATTTCTTCAGCAGATCCTTCTTGGAGGGTTTTCTTCCCACACGGACGCTTCTTCGTCAGGCCAGAGGGTTTACATTATTGACCACGGAATATCTGATTTGGTATGAAGAGCAACAGGGTCCCGTGCAGCTGGCGATAGAGGCTCGCCATAAGGAATACTTAGGAGCAGAATACCCATCCAGTCGGTCTTTTTGAGATGTAGAGGCCCGAGGGAATCCAGATAATGTTACCGGTGATGTTGCTGAGGATTATCGGAGGCGAGAGATACAGAGGGCTGCTCTGAGGGATGATCCAGAGGTGAGTGCACGCAGAGAGGCCTTACGACAAGAGAGAGCTGCCAGGGCTGCTTTGAGGGAGACTGGTCTGATTGAATTACCGGCGCGGGTTATTCCTGAGTTGGGACAGGCTCAAACTGACTTGTTCGACATTCCTAAGCCAAAGACCTCCCGGGGACCAAGGAAGAGGAAAGACAGAGGTACGAGTTCGGGAGCGGGGACGAGCATCTAGACACCTTTCTGAGAGATAGGAGACTCCTTATTTTTTATTTTGCTTGTACTTTGGGAGAGAGATTTATTTGAACAGAATTTGATTATCCCTTGATTACCTTAATGCAGACAAAATGGTTGTTGAAATTTTATTTCTCTTTTATTCGCAACAAGTTAATTGAGTCAAAAGTAGGCCGTGCTTGAACTCATCAAAAAGAATATTAACTCCAAATGAACCTTTGAGAAGCCTTGGAACTGTAATCAAAACACATTTTGGCAAGACATAAGATTTTGCAGCATTTTTAGACCGAACCACAAGTGGTTGCCTACGTTCTCCTTTTGTAAGAGAACTAAGGGACTCAGGTCTCCGTAGTTCGACTCAATCCACTTTGTGTTTAAAGAAAGGGGAAGACAGAAGGGGGACATGGTGCAACCCTGTTTTTTACCTAGACCGCCCTTTTTTAGGGTTTTCGGCCTAGCTGGGTATATTCTTTTAGCACCGGGCTCATCCCTTATTTTTGCATGGACTGCCTTTTGAGAGGTTTTCAGTCTCATCTGGGACACTTTTGTTGCGCCTTTATTTTCATTTCTTTTTTTTTATATACATATTTTTCTATTTACAGAGGGGAGAAAGACTCAATTACACATAATACCGCCGCAACTTGTCTCCGTTAACGGGGTGCAAAAATGGGTTACCATCATGATCCGCTAGCTGCATTGCTCCTCCGGAGAATATCTTCTTGACTAGAAACAGTCCAACCCAGACAGGTGCCCACTTACCCAATGCACTGCTCTGATTTGCAGGCTTCATCTTGAGAACTAAATCACTAACCTTGATGTCTCTGGGCTTCACTTTCTTGTCAAAGGCACGGGCCATTCTTTTGTGGTATGCCCGATTGTGCTCAATGGCTTTTAATCTGCGTTTATCCAGCAGTGCCAACTCGTTGTATCGACTTTGGAGCCAATCAATCTCATTTATCTCATTCTCATGCAACACCCTGAGGGAAGGGATTTCTAACTCAATGGGCATGACAGCTTCCATTTCGTAAGTCAAGGCATAAGGGGTTGCACCGATAGCAGTTCGGATTGAAGTGCGATAGCCCCATAATGCTAAATGTAACTTCTCTGGCCAATCCCTTCCTCGTTCGGCCATTTTCTTAATGATTCTCTCCAAATTCTTATTAGCGGCCCTCAACAAAGACCATTCGTCTCGTGGCCCGTATGGCGAAGACTTGTGACGCTTGACCCCGTATTCAAGAAGCGTGATCGCTCTCTCAAAACGGGTTCCATTGTCAGAAATAATCCGTAGCGGCAAAAAATCTGTTCCTTTATGAATCAGGCCACTTTCTTAGCCGTGAGCACTTTGTAAGATGCAGCTTCTACCCACTTTGTGAAGTAATCCATAGCAACTAATACGAATGAGTGCCCATTGCTCCCAGATGGAGTTATCTTCCCAATGATGTCAATTCCCCATGTTGCGAAGGGCCAGGGAGTTGTCATGCAGTAGAGATCATGAGGAGGGATATGGTTCAGATTGGAGAATCGCTGGCATTTGTCACAGGTTCGCACAAATTGAATACAATCTGTTTCCATAGTAATCCAGAAGTAACCCAGTCTGATGATGCTATTGTAAGTACCCAAATCCGGATCGTCCAAATCCGTCAGAAAGTTAACCGAAATCCGTTAACTGGCCCGCTCCAGGTTAACCGGAACTCGTTAAACTCCCCGTTGCCGTGCCAACGAGACGTCCCGGGACTGCCCCGTGCATCCCGACGTCGAACCGTACTTAACACGTGACATCTCACGTAAAAGTATGGCTTTCCCTGAAAAATGCATTTTCCGGCACTTTCCGGGGGCGTTTCGGACATTTCCCGGACTGTTATTTTTAAAAACGGACAAAACCGGGACCGGGGAACGAACTCCCACACTTCTGGTGAGTCACAGGACACGTGTCCTGCATGCCACCTCCCTCTAGTCACTCGTTAATCACAAATCAAGGCTAA